>QFES01007662.1:0-16887 GCA_003316375.1 Tylopilus plumbeoviolaceoides
GGCCAAAGGGACAAGTCCACCCCTTTTCCATATGCGCTCATTTCTCACATAGAGCATTCACAAGCATGCCCCTACCTCACCCATTGTTTCACATGAACTCTGAATCCGGCCAGCATGAAAAACTTGACATGGAATGATTCACAGTGGTCATCTTACCCGAGCAAAGCCACCGCTGGTTCGGAAGTTACCGACTAGTACAAAAGGCTAGTCACTGGCAGTTCCACGACCTCAAGTTACTGAGGAACGTGAGCGGAGCAAGGGCGGGCGGTTCGGAGGAATGGCAACAACCGGGTCAGACAGACTCGCTTAGCATGGCACGCGCATTCAAGCATGTCCCCTATACATGCACGTTTGAGAGAAGATTCTTCCAAGCCCCACCAAACTGAGATGCCACCTGTTCGTCTCGTGGTGCGGAAGTGAAGGCTTGTCTGAGAACACCCCAGGCTGAGCCTGAGCTACCTCTCAGGGCCGCTGTTACCGCGGACGAGGACAAGATGTCCTTTTGGCACGGGACGCGCCTTCCATGTGATCGCGGGAGGATCTGAGCCCGCGCCACTGTCCGACGAGTTGTCAAGGGTCTCGGGACCGTGAACATGGTTAGAGATGATTGTTGTGGACGTGATTGATTGGACACGCCCAAACTGGGCCAACGAAACAAGACCAAACCTGCCATTTTCCACGCAGCTCCAAACCGTCACTGGCTCATGTCCAAATCGACACTGTCCGCCGTCGTATCGTCCCTGGTTAGAGCATCTGTAGGCGCTTCTGTACCGTCTTCCGTTCCAGACAAGGATCTCGACAAACACGTCGCGGACCTCATCCTCAACGAAGCAAAGCAAAAGGCCGACAACTACAGCAAGCTAGGCATAAAGGCTTACCTGCCCTCTGGGTACGTACTTCACTCGAACCGTGTGATGCACAATCGGTCTCATATCATGTATACAGTCCGGACTCGAATGCACCCCGTACCAACAAGCGCTTCCTTTCCTCCATCATTCGCAGCACCGATGACCACAACAAGACCATCCTGCGTGCCCAGGTGCTGGCAACACAAGAGATAAAGAGAGAACGAGAGGAACAGGAAAGGAGAGAAAGGAGAGCACGCGCCGAAGAGGCTGTCGCCGCAGAGCGGTCCAGGCGGCGCAGGAGGAGCGACGGCCATGAGTCAGACGGATGGGATACAAGAAGGGCACGAGATAGAGAACGGTCACGGCCACATTCAAGGTCCTGGAAAAGCGATTGGAGGGAGGACGACTACGAAGACGAGTCTGAGCGCGAGAGGGAACACAGGCGGAGTAGACGAAGACATCGTTCCCGGTCACGCTCACGAGATCGTAGGCACAGGAGCGAACACAAGCGGGCACGGTCAAGGGAACGAGACACTGACAAAGACGCCCGTCGTAGTGAGCGTAGCCAACGAAAGCATGGCCGACATGAAAGCAGAGACGACAGGAGCCATAAACGTCGACGGCAGACGAGTCGCTCGCCAGATCCTGAGCGAAACCGTGTCGCGTCCCGCAAACGTAGCCGCTCAGCCTCCCTTTCGGACGATCAAGGCTCGCAAAGAAAGAAGCCAACTCGAGAAAGTGCACCACGCATTTGTACACCCTCGCGATCCTCGCAAACGCCAGAAGACGAGATCGTTGTCATCGAGAGCGAGTCTCGCCGTGCTCCGAAGGGAAAGGAACGAGACACGGATGAAGTTTCATCATCGATTAGTCCGCCACGTGTACGCTCTCTATCACCACCCCCTCCACCCCCTCCACGTCGTCCACGTGGCCGTCCTACGTCATCCACCTCTGTCCGCTCCCCCTCGACATCACCACCACCACTGCCACCTGCTGCTCTTCCATCCAAAATGGACAAATACTTTGAAGACTCGTACGACCCTCGTCTCGACACGGCACCTCTATCCATCCCTACTGTACCCAAAACAGGACTCATTAATGACTCGGAATACGAAGCCTGGGATGCTATGCTAGAACTTTTACGCCAACGCCGCGAGGACAAGGAAGAAAAGAAGAGACTAGAGAAGTTGGGCTTCAATACGAGCGACAAGAAGATCCCGACTTCAAAACTCAACAAGTACAGCGAGAGCGGTGAGAGTATCATGGACATTGAGTATAAGAAGAAGGGAAGCGTTCGAGAGTGGGATTTGGGGAAGGAGGGGTTGTGATCGTTTCACCTGTTCATCATGATCCGGATTGTACCACTAGCCGTGCATATCTATACCCCTCATCGCTAAGTGAGTTAATCTCCCTCAGGTACTCTGCACTGGAAACTTGATATCAGAGCTTGAATTCAGTCAGTGCCGTGGCAGGGCTCTGTCTTGACGTGACGGACTGTGCTCATGCTGGTCATTCCGAGTCAGACCAGCTGAGAGGTGCGAATGCGACCAACTCGTAGATCTGGATCAAGCTTCTAGCCTGGGCCAACACATGACCCTAGCATAACCTGTGATCCTGTGGGAAGCTACCCACGGTAGGGGCCTGGGACCTGGGTTCGTAATTCGCCCTTCTCCCAGCGTCCTCATGAGTGCATTGAATACTGATCCCTGTAGCGTGGTGGGTTTCGGGGAGCCATGTCAGCGAGACTAGCCAATCACTGCTGGCTTAGTGTGCCTCAGCCAGGGTCGTGCAACCGTCATCGAGGTGAGGTGATCTCTATCCTGCTAGCGACGCGCCACGCTTCGCAGCTCTACCAAGATCTTCCCTTATTGGTAGCGTAAAGCGACGAATGTGCAGAATCGCACATCCAATCATTGATCATTCTCCTACAGGAAGCGCGCACGGTCCCAATGTGGCTGGGTGTTAAAAGACACGTCTTACGGACCCCTTTACGATCGTTTATGTGCCCATTCTTGCCGCTCTCCTGGTGGTAACTTCGAATGGATAGTGACTCGACAAAGTGGATCCCCGAGGAGGATATCTCAAGGTCCCGCGCTCAGAAGTCCGACGAGGTGGTCGTTCTCAATGAACGACGCCGACTGTCCTTGCATGAAATCGACAACGCACGCTTTTCGTACGTTGACCCTTCCTTTCCCATTGTCCTGTATTCATTCAAACCGTTCCCTAGCTGGTTTCATGCAAAGATATGTCTAATCGCAGGAGCTGGTTTATTTGCCGATGCGTAAGTCCTCAACGCTAACACATTTGTCCCTCCCGTGGGTATACGCTGAACTCTCCAGTTATGATATATTCGCTATAAGTATTGCTGTCTCAATGTTGGGCTATGTATACGGGAATGAAAATGGTACAGCGAAATGCTCTTCCCGTTATCTATGGGCCCTAATGTGGTTCTTGCAGGTGACCTCAATCCTTGGCAGTCAACAGGTCTTAAAGTTGCCACTCCAATTGGCAACCTGGTCGGCCAGCTAATATTTGGTTGTCTCGCGGACGTCCTGGGTCGTAAGCGGATATGTAAGTAGTAAATTGTCAACATGCCCCACTTCTTCCCCAACTTTCCGACTAAAGACGGTGTGGAGCTCGTCATAATGGTCACCGCCACCTTTGGCCAAGCGCTTGCTGCTCAGGGGAAAGCTGTAAATATCATTGCTGTTCTCATCTTGTACCGGTTTCTCGTAAGCATCCTGCCATCCTTCTTGGAATTCTGATGATCGATGTATATTTTAGTTGGGGGTCGGCTGTGGAGGTGATTACCCCTTGAGCGCTATCATCATGTCGGAGTTCGCTCCAACTCGAATACGTGGGCGTCTTATGACTGCAGTTTTCGCTTGTCAGGGCTGGGGTCAACTCGGTGTGTCAATATGTCATATTTCAGGTATCAGTATCTTACTCGCCACCGACCAGCTGCTGGTCTGGTCGGGTTGATCGTCGTCGTCGCGTATAAAAATGCGATTCGCAGCGTCGGATACCCTGCCGCCGTTCCCGTTGACAGCACCTGGCGTATTCTCATTGGTTTGGGAGGCATTTCTGGGCTAATTACGTTTTACTTTCGCTTCACCATTCCCGAGACGCCTCGTTTTACCATGGATATCCAGCGCAATATCGCTCAAGCAACTCGTGATATAAACCGTATTCTCTCAATCAACCGACATCCTAACGTCATTGAAGAGGAAATCGTCTATACGCCTCGCGCATCCCTTGCAGACTTTAGGAGATATTTCTCGAAATGGAAAAACCTCAAAGTCCTCATTGGAACCGCATACTCTTGGTTTGCACTTGACGTGAGCGCTTCTTGATCTTGGTAGTCTGCATCCGTTAATGCTCGTCTAGATTCCCTTTTACACCCTTACCCTTAACAGTTCCGCAATTCTGACGTATGGCGACTTTGGTAAAGTCGCGGGCAATAGCTCAGACGACGTATACCAGAGTCTCTTCAACATAGCTGGGGGAACCCTTGTATTGACAGTCGCTGGCTTCCTTCCTGGATTTTGGGTCGTTTTCTTTTTCATCGACTCATGGGGTCGCAAGTCGATTCAGCTCATGGGCTTCGCTGTTCTAACCGTCCTCTTTTTGATCATGGGTACGTTCCACATTACGCATCTCCACACGTGTGTTCATCCTGCCTGGTAGGTTTTGCCTATGTGCCCCTGAATGCCACCGGTCCCGGCCAGAACGCCTTCATCTTCTTATACTGCCTGGCCAACTTCTTTTTGAATTTCGGCCCCAACACGACCACGTTCATCGTCCCCGGCGAAGCCTTCCCTACCCGCTATCGTTCCACCGCACACGGTCTCTCGGCGGCATGCGGCAAAGCTGGCGCCATCATCGCGCAGCTCGCGTTCGGCCCGCTCTTGCTGCACAACCGCAAAGGTTTTCAGATCATGTGAGTGGATCGTTGGCGACCTTCGTCGTGCCTCGCCGTTGCTAAGACAGCCCGTGAACACAGCCTGGAAGTGCTTTCGTTCATCATGTTGACAGGCGTCCTGTCGACGCTGCTCATCCCAGAAACGAAGCGAAAGTCGCTCGAAGATTTGTCCAACGAGTCCCAAGAGTCCTACATCACGGGTTCGATCGAGAGAGGGGTTCCGGCACTCTATCCTTGACACGAAAAAGCCAACCAAGCCGATTCGACTTTCACGATTGGTGTCGAGGTTCATGATTTTCTTGTACGAGAGATTTCCACGCATTTTCATGTAAGCTAGTCAACTTGTGTACATTGTAACTCGAAGGATATTTATCGAGATCTACTTGTATGGGCTCAGAGGTTAATCATGCCAGACGTCATGCCTAGTATATCTTGGTTAATGTATATAGTCTTGGGCAATAGTCTAGCGCAGTGTGCGAATTCGATTTCATGGAGGACCGAGAGCTCCCCGCAGATGGACGACAAGACAATGTCTATCTGTTCCAACGATTTATGTACATGGGGTACCACTACAACGTACAACAGTCAAGAGCCCTCAGGCGCACGCGAGAGGATCTACAGGATATGGGGTCACTGTGCTGCGATCTGGCGCACGACCAGCATCTCTTCAGCGGACAGCT
The DNA here is from genome assembly GCA_003316375.1 of Tylopilus plumbeoviolaceoides. Lineage (NCBI taxonomy): Eukaryota > Fungi > Basidiomycota > Agaricomycetes > Boletales > Boletaceae > Tylopilus > Tylopilus plumbeoviolaceoides. The sequence goes on from QFES01007662.1 coordinate 5,451, forward strand.
GGTCGACGTTGGCAGCAAAGTTGTTGACGTTTCTTGCCGCGCAGTCCTTGAAAAACGTGATGATATGTTCCTGCATGTTGGTCAGCCTCGTCCCAATGATTGCGGGGCCGTTTACCTTCATATCAATCTGGGATATAGGATCGTTCTTGAGGTCTTCGTCGTCAACCTCGTCAAAGATGTCATCGTTATCGAAATTGACACCACGCGGACCGAGCATCTCAGACAGGAAGGCAAACTCCTCCTCTTTGAAGCCTTGGTGTTGTTGCTCTTCCTCTGTCCATTCTTCGTCCTCGTCGTCGGATTCTACCAGTCCCTCTCCACCAGAGAAAGAGATTGCTTCAGATTTCGAACGAAGATCATGTACCAGCAACTTGAGCACTTTTACGGGGAACGATACGGAGGTGAATTCATGAGGAGCTATAAAAACGGGAAAATGGGAATGAGATTCGCATGCTGAGCAACATTTTCCAAAAGATTGCAAAACGTTGGAATGATGGCAACTATACGCACTTGTCTTTGTCCGGGATCTCGTCATGATGACTGTCCCGGCAGGATTCGTCAAACTTGAGCCATGAGCTGGCGCCGGATAAAGCCAACGCACTTACCATTCTTTGTTTCGGGCTTGATAATGATGTCCCCTTTCACCACCAAATTCTGCAAAGCGGGGCGGCCAGACGCGTAAAGCTGGGACAACGTCAGAGAACTAATCCTTGTTGGCCAGAAGCCTTGGAAAGTCTCCGCGTTTTCGCACCACGTCTGGATGAGGATATCGAGGGCAGTCCGTCCTTGAGCGGTTACCGATTCAAGCATACCCAATACTGTGTCCGCCTGGTTGTGTATCAAGAACACGAACGGAACGACTAGACTCTGCAAGAACGTAGCTGTCTTGGCTGCGAGCATTCGCTCTACCATGGCCTGGAGAAGATCGGGTAGCACGGGAAGTACAGATTCACCCGCCCGACGTAGGACGTGGATGATGAGATCGCCAATAACGAGACCGCCCGACTCATCCTCGTTTCGGAGGAGCTTGGCAATCAATTTCAAGACGTGGCTGAGGCCGGACTCTCCGGAGGAGTCATGCCAGGAAAGAACTTGAGAGCAATCTTTCCGGACGACCAGGGTGAGACAGACGACCCCATTCTATGCGAATTGTGGGCGACTTGCTGGCCAGCTACGTCGAGAGTCACATACCTGCAGTACATCTCTGTCCTCTGCACTTTTGAGGCAATTGAAAAGATTTGGGGCGAGGAGTGCGAAGAATCCGTCTCCGAGGCCGCTTTCCGGAGCTCCACGGATGAGACTCGTAACAAGATCAATCGCCGAGGCTGCAATCCAGGATTCCTCGAGTTTTGCTGTTGCGATTGAGGTACAAAGAGTTGGTAAGGTTTGTTTTACGACAGTTTCGTATACTCCCGGAGCGGATGATTTCGCAAGTGACGTGAGGATATCAGTGAAAATCGAAAGGAAGATGGGATCTAGAGGAATTATCGTCAGCCCTCAAGTTATCCACTTCGTTGTTTGGCTAAGCAGACCTTTGTTGTTCTTTGCCCATACTTCTAGGGTCGCAAGCACAAGCGAGTTCGCCAAGTCAGTTGTAAGCCATGATGCCTTGTCGACATTAAGCACAACCGACATCGTACTCAGAACTAGAGAAAGCGTGTCTTCCGTAGTTAAAAGCAAGAAAGGGCCGAGGTCCTGGGCGATCCGCGCCATGTATGGTTTCAAAGCAGAATCTTCAGCCCCTTCGGAGAAGCTGGAGACGAGATTCACGTGAGCTTGACAAGCAATCAAGCAGAAGGCGGTTTACTTGTGCACTGCTTTCACAGCAGAAACCTTGACCGGGATGCTGGCAGAATCGGATTCAATTACATGCATCGCTACCTCAAGATACTGCCCAGCCATCTGCAAGGGCAAGACCTTGGCAAATCGGCTTGCAAAAACGAACCCTCTGCCTTGCAAGAAAGGGAACTCTTGTAGACAACATGAGCCACAAAACGGAGACTAATGTGCATTTACCCACCGGTTAGCTGAAGAAGGGAGGGTATTACATTCGCAAGCAGATGCTCAATATCGAGGGGTTTTTGACGACCAGATTCTTGCTCGTCTTCAAGGCACTCGAGAATGTCCTCTGCTTGAGAACCAATGGCGGCGAGGCCAGCTTCCAATGGCTTCCACCTGTTCTTGTGATGAGTCGATCATCCTCACTCGTCACCAATAGAATAGACTTGCCAAGATGGTATACCTGCTTCTCGAGTCGTTTGACATGAGCTTATGATTTGTTGCAGATTTTCCTGGAAGGTGACGCAAACTTCGGCCGGTGAGCGACCCAAAATAGACTGCATGCGTTATCGCATCAGCACAGTGCAGCACAGTGATTGCCTCGTACATTCAACAAGCCGAACCCAGCAAGCCGAACGCCATACGTTTCAGTCTCATCATCCTCTTGAGCAACGAAAACGTTTGCATTGGTTGCCCAGATGTCCTCCTGGGTGAGTTCTGTGAGCAATTATACCAATGATCCTAAGGAATAAAAGCGCATACATCCTCCACAGTCATTTGAGCGAACTGAAAAAGTACACCGACTAGACTAGTGAGGTTTTGAGATTGGTGATTGGGGTCGAGCCACTGTTTAGCTCTTCCGCCCCGCACAATATTTGAGACGAGATCAATCAAAGGACAAATGAGATGGGGAAGTTCAATAACCTCATCTTCAGTCGATATAGGTACCGATTCAGTCGCGTTGATATAGTAGATCTCGTAGGCAAGGAAGATGCTCTTGAGATGAGTGAGGGAAGAGTCCAAGAATGATTCAATGTAAGGCTTCAGTCCGCGAGGGAACGCGGTGTTGATAATGTCTAATGTCTGCATGTCCGAGCACACGTAAGTAACCGCATGCCTTCATATGACTCTGGACTCACTTTGAAGACCTGGATTCGAACGGCTAAATCATCCCAAGTGGGCTGGCTCAGCGTATCGTTTATGGGGCGAGCTAAGATTCCTTTAAATGTTTCAAGCCAAACGGGGAGGATGTTTTCTGTGGCTCCCTTCACAGCCTGGGGATGCTGCTCCTTCACCATATAGAGCGTGGTAATGCACTGACAGAAAACGGAGACACTTCGTGAACGAGTTAATGGACCGTGTTGCTGGAGAGATCCTAAGCATTGTACAATTTAGGGAATGGAAGCGAGTTTTACCTGTGTATCGTTCAGGATGGCAAGGAGGACGGGTAGTAATTGATGGAGAATAGGTAGAATTTGATCTTCTGTGAGATCCGACTTGATGAACTCAGTCAATACTTGCATTGCACCGTGAACTGGGTTGGGAGAATTGGACGAAATTAGCTCGATTAGGCCGCTGAGTAGGTCAGGATATTCATCTGGCCAGTCACAGGATGCGATCGAGGACAACACAAGCGCCTACAACTTGGTGTGAGATCGGAGGATAGAAAAAGTGAGTTAATTTACTGACACTCAATGATCTTATTTTGCGATCTGGATCAGAAAGCCCGTTGAAGATAGCTTGACGAATCTGGGCCTTTGTCTGCAAGAATGTCAATATTGAAGTCGGATGAATGTGGAGCAAACGCACCTCAACGGGTGGCGCATTTCCCTTAAACTGGGGAAAGTAAGGAGACCACCTCTCGGTCACGTATTTTCTGAGGACGATATTCGCAGAGTAATGCCGCGAGGCTGTCAGGCAGGGTCTCGGGAACAAATGGGCAAAGAACTTATCTGTCTCAAAGAAAGATCCGCGTTTAGGGCCAATACGAGCTGAGACAGTGCCAATCCGGCCTCTAAAGACGCGTCAAGATGGTATCAGATTACCATGCAGTGGCACGTCGAGGGGACTTGCCTGGGTGTTGAAGTACCTCAGAAAGCTTGAGCTCGGCTGCGATCCTGGTGTTGGCATCGGAGCTGAGAGTGTCTGTTAAGAGTTGCTGTATGTTCACCGTCGCCATCATCGATGAGCGGTCCCTTGCTAGTAAATGCGCTCGTTGGACTCCCGTTCACTGGCACGGCGTGTGGGACGCGTTCGCGGCGGCAATTGCCGCGAGTAAACTCAGTCAAGGCACTTCAGTGCAAATTGGATTCCGCGCGGACTACTCCTTCATTCTGACCACCACCACCAGAACCTGAACACCTGCGGACCACCAGACCGTGATGGATCCCAGGAATCAGGTTCAGTCTCACACACCCGGCACCGTACAAGCGCCCGGGGGTAACGGCAGGAAGCGCAGAGCCTCCGCTCGTGTTGCGAACTCAAACTCAAAGAAGAGGAAGCTTGTCTCGGATAAGCCCGATGAGGCCGAGACCTCTCGAGGTAATCAAGTCAAAGTCAAGAGGCACAACTGGGGTCGAGTTGTAGGGAGACTCGCCGGTCTCATGGAGATGCCAATGGATATAATGTTCGAGGCACGCCCCTAAGTGTAACCTTTATGTATGTTCTTGAACTCATCCTTGTCACAGATACTCGGACACCTTATGCCCTTGGACGTGTTGCGTCTTGCACGCACAACAAAGCAATTCAGACAATTGCTCATGCATCGTTCTTCCGCATCAATTTGGATCGCCGCCCGCAGAAATGTGCCCAACTTGCCGGACTGTCCTCCTTACATGAGCGAGCCCCAGTTTACAAATCTCGTCTTTGATACACACTGTCATGTTAGATTCGTCCTACTTACTGTTACTTTCCAAAAGCTCCTGACAACATATTAGGAATGCTTGTCACCAAACATCCGATCGGTCGACTGGCGGATCGGGCGGCGCATTTGTTCCAAGTGCATTAAGGAGTGGTAAGTATTAAACTGCCCAGTCTCCGGGTTGTGGTTTACCCTTTTGGCTCAGCATGGTAGAAGATTACTCGCTCTTTGCTGGCGAGCAAGTGTATAAGGCGGTTCCTAGCAAATACGGCAGTGAGTAACCGTCGAGTCTCATTCATCGACATTTACTGATTCATTCCCAGAACGAGGGCGCCCTTCCTACTATTCCAAAGACCTACAGGAGTTCCAGTCAAAGAAAGCAACCTTTACTGATCCCGAGGAGCGTAAGAAATTTGTGAAGGAACGTCAAGAGCTGGTGTGTCAGATGGAGCAGGTATGTGACGTGGCACTTCCGAGCTCATAACTCTTGATGAATGTCTATCGGACAGCATGGTGCCTTGCTTGAATCTTGGGCTGCCAACCAGGCCAAGGATCGTTCAGAGCAGCTCGAAGACCTTCGGCGTGAACGAAAAGAAGCGTAAGTTCCCTTCGCAGTTGTTGGAAGGGCGAACTGAATTTGCTGTATAGGATCGTCGAGAAATTAAAAGGGCTCGGTTGGGGACCCGAGCTTGAACATATTCCTGAACATGATGATTTGTCTCACCACAAACTCGTCAAGCAACCGACACGGTTGACGCCGCGTAGTACGTTAAATCCCGCTTTTGATAACATCCTTAAATCCATTCTCTCTAGTTTGGGCCAACATCCGGGACGAAATGATTACGTATATGGAACTGATGAAAGCTCAACGTCTCGAGCGCGAACGCAGAGCCCTGGTCATTTCACGCAAGGCAATTGCAGTATCCATACTGCGTACATACAAGCTTGCGCATCTCCCCTTAACGGATGTTATGCCTGAGCCGATGGATTTCTGCACCATTTCCCAGGTTTCAGATATTCTCGAGCTTCCTACAGAGACTCATGTGACTGAGGACACCTTTGCCTCCATTGTGGAAAAGATGGACGAACTTGTTGGCGAGTGGCGTGCTCGAATTCTTGCGTCACTTGTCCAGAAGGTTAAGAATACACTGTATTCTCAAAAGCCGCGAGTCTCCATCCACCGTTCGATCGACACCGCCGCCTCCACATCTATCGATAGTACAGCGTCCTCATCCTCCGCAGGCAAAGGGAAGGCCAAAGCTTTCGAACCCGAGCCTTCCGTCCCAGATGATTCTCAGGTCATCCAAAATCTGTCGCTAGCTACCACAGTTTTCAACTGCAAGTGCTGCAACCCCCGGTTTGGTACCTTCCATGGTCTCTACGACTCTGATTTCAGTTCTGACACCGACTCTACCTCATCAGAAGACGATCTTTTTGACCCTTGGGACTTGGGTTTTGGCGCTCGCCGGCGCCCAAGGGCTAACCCGCTCTTCTATCCTACGGTCCTGGGGCATCAATGCCTGACGAAGCAACACGGGCTCCATTGGGAACATTCAAGTGGGGATCCTACCAAGCAGTATGATTACCCGCTGGGCAATCGCACTCGTTGGGCTTGCAATCTCCTGCTGGTGGATGAGAAGGCCGGAAAGATGGCTGCGAATATCATCACGACTTGTGGGTTGGACCCCGAGACGACGACGGTTGCTGAGATGGATCAAGCGGATCATCAGCTGACCTGCCTCGACTGCATTGAGTGGTCAGATGATGAGTGGGACCAAGCTGACGCACCGGTCTTTGGCTGGCGCGGAGCGGTAAGCTCATTCGGCTCTTCGTTTTTCTAGATTAACACTCGTTGACCAGGTCACTCATAACTGTCGTACCCACCCAGGCAAAACAAATGTCAACTGGATGTTGATCGAGGATGACCTCGCGGATGATATTGTCGATGTTGATGATCAAGTCACGCTGTCAGAGCTGGTCTTTCCAGCCTCAGTTCCGGATAACGCGCACGTTAATCCCCCGGAGGAGTTGGTCTGGCTTTGTGCACACTGCCTGGACCTTCCGAATGAAGCAGAACCTGTTGGGCTTTCGAATATCAAGCTTCACGCAACCTCCACGTACGCCAGCTTCTCTCATCTTACAAGCACCTGAGAACTTGAGGTTAACATGCACGTTTCAGGCATTCTGTTTCGGAACCACAAGAAAATTGCGACTATTATAGAGATTTCGAGGCCCTTCAGAGCCGCAGAGCACGCATCCCCCATCTGAAAATCACCCTAACCATGGACAGGCCAGACGACATTCCTGGACCAGGTGAGAGACGTCCTCTTGACCCATGGTGCTTCGGGTTCATGGAAGATGAATTCGACGATGAGTTCTATAATGATTACTACTTCTGATGAGTGCAGCAGAGTGCTCCTTGAAGTTCGTACAATACATTATACTCCTGATATTTTGGGATTGTACCTTTGTCCCGCTATGTTACAATAGTCTTGCTACTGGGTATACGATAGCGTTGCACATAATGTCAAATCATTCGAGCGCTGAACAGCTGCAGTAGAGGAGCGAGAAAAGATGTGGATTACCAAAAGTCTAAATAACCAACTCCCCTTCTACACTATCCTTGTCAAGACCTAATCGCGGAAGGATTGCCTCGTAACGATCCCGATCCAAACCTTTGAGATACCGCAGGATCCTCGCTCTGTCATGAACGAGTTGGCGCAACGCTCTCCGGTTCGCCACGTCCTTTCGGAACTTCAGTAAATGTGACCACAAATTGCGAATACGATGTGTCAGGAGTGCAGCTGTCGGACCAAGTGAATAAATAATCACGTCGGGTGTTACAGTTAACCTCCTACCCTGGACCTCTGGGCGACCTGTGTCATTAGGATTTTGTGGATCCGAAAACGCTGCAACGATACGTCTGCGACTCTCGTAGGCAAGACCCTTCGCATTCGCGTTCCTGAGGTCTACCAGTCGGGCGAACATGTTGGCCTTTCCAAGTTCTTCTTTCATGGCCACTTTGGCGCGCTCCACGGTGTCCTCTTCGAAGGTGGTGACACCCCTCTGAGTGGTCAGGGTAGGCAGCACTTCGAACAGCAGTTTCTTCTCCTCTTCGCCCTCTATCCCAAAGTTCAGATGAGACGGAATCTTCACCTCTCCTTCAGAATGACGCAAAACTTGAGGTTCCACGTCTTGCGCGTAGACAGCCTCTGGTGTCAAGATGGTCTTTTGAAGGTCGCATCCTACCCATTTGTCTTCCTTGTTGTATTCGGACCCGAGGACGACGTGAAGACGATTTGCGTCTTTGACATGCTTACGGTCCACCTTAGCTTGTAGTTTCGAAACCGTTTTCTTTGGAGCCCGGGGTTTGGCGCGACAAACGACAGAAGTGTGTAGCTCTACCCGGCTCGAAGACGCGAGACAACGCGAGGCTGGGCGGGAAATGAGGATGGTATCCACGGGATACAACCAAGAGAGCGTACCTTGCGTGATATACGACCTGAACATGGACAGTATCGGGGACTGACTTCTTGAAAAACCAGTCTAGTATTACCGTGAGAAAGGAAGTAGCCGCGACATATAAAGATCCCTTGCTTCCCTTTCCTTTTTTTTTTCTTCCTTCCAAGGGAGAATGCCACGCTGCGCGATGTAGACCACTCCACCGTCGATGACAGTGCCAGTGACTTCGCATTGCAAGTCCTGATCTCTCGAGAACATACACCAGCTTAGGAAGTGTCGTTTCGACGCTTTTACAGGACACGGCATGTCGACATTACCCTGGAACATACTCTTACGATGATCTTCAGCTAATGTATTGCTCGGAACTTAATGTGATGGTCATACCTGTTATCATTTATGTCGCGTTCTCGTCAGTTGTTTGCCAGGGAATGGCGGCCGCCCCATCAAAGTTTCAATTTTCAAGCTCCAGCTTCAAGCTTCAAAGCATATTGTTCTGCGCCATGACATTCACGTCTCGAGTGAGGTATTACGGGCTGGCCCATCGTCATCACCGTTCTGCAACTGATACTATTGTCAGAAGCACGGCTCAAAGACGACATTCTGGACCTCGACTGCATTCCTTCTCCACGTCCGAAAGTAATTTCTCCCACTTTCCATCGTGCAAAGCTGCAACTCTCCTCCACTCATCTTCCCGATACACCCTCTTGAACCAAAGAGAACGGGATGCAATGATGATGTCTGCGTAGGAAAAGGTATCTCCCATCACCCATTTGCCCCCAATCCTGTCGTACCACGTCTTCAATGTACCATAGAAACTCTTCCCCAGGACCTGCCAATGCATATCACGCTTCGGTCCTTCGGGGGACCATTCGTCAACCTTTCCTCCAAGGGCCGGTTCCCTCGTAGCAAGAAAATATTCCCGGCTGCGCTCATTTAGAATCTGAGAGGTGCGCAAGAGAGTAAACCTGAAAGTATCTCTTTCCAGTCCTGCCACTGCTGAATCAAAAGCGGCGATCAGCCCTTTGGTCCCATTGGGGAAAATGGGCTTCTCCGGGTAGGTCTCGTCGAGGTATTCGGCAATCGCCCAAGAGTCGGTGATGAGAGCCCCGGTGTTGGGATCGCTGAGAACGGGTACAGTGTACTTCTCGCCCCCGTCTCGACGCTTGTTTGGTGGCGCGCCGATCTCCTTGAGTTTTGAGGCGATGTCAGGGAACTCTACCCAGACTGTCTGAAACGGAAGCTTCTTGTAGCTCAAGACGAATCTAGAACACTCGCTGAATGGATAAATACGTCGGCGGCGGTGCTCTCGCACCTTGGCTTGGCAGGGTTGGGCGACCAACTGTTACCAGGAAGTTTGGAAGGGATGTCGTAGAGGATTAGTGGCAACATGCCGACTTGCCCGCACCATCCCACACATCTTTTATCTGTAAGTAGTAGCCTCGGCCACATGTTCCGAGGGAGCACTCATTGATTCCGTTTTATCAGCTTGTTGAGTCAGCTTCGCTCCCATCATCAAATTACTTGCTTCATGGCTGCGTCGTAGGTGATCGCCGGATCAGACACAACGCTGCTCCAAGGGCACGACGGTAGAACACGGTATTATCAAGCACTTCGGCTATCGACTCTTCTGCCCGAGGTGAATTTCACATTGGCAGGGTCGATTCCTGATCAGAAGCATCATGGGAAAGCGTCGCTGTTCCTCGGATTTCCGAGTGCAATATGCCCCTTTATACTATGGCTTTGACAAAGCAATAAACCGTACCATGGTGCCAGTCGCTCAGCCAAAGATGATCAAGCGCTCACGAGTCAAGTGCAAGGATGGAACATAACGTTGGCTGCTGCTTTCTGGTAGGTAGCCCACAACATGATTGACCCTACAACTATATATTTTATTGATGTCTAGACAAGGTTACATTCCTTCTCCACTTCTGAAAGTAACATCTCCCACTTTCCATCGTGCAAGGATGTGATTCCCTTCCACTCATCCTCCTGAAACACCCTCTTGAACCAAAGAGAATGAGTGGCAAGAAGTATGTCCGCGTAGGAAAAGGTATCTCCCATAACCCATTTGCCCTCAACCTTGTCGTACCACGTCTTTGCAGAACCATAAAAGTTCTTCTCGATCATTTCCCAATGGGCATCGCGCTGTGGTCCCTCGGGAGACCATTCGTCGACTTTAGCTCCTAAGGCCACTTCCCTAGTAGCGACGAAGTATTCCCGACTGCGCTCGTTCAGGATTTGTGACGAGCGCAGGGCAGGAAATCTGAAGAAACCGGCTAACAGTGCTCTGAGTGCAGAATCAAAGGCGGAGATCAAGCCTTTGGTCCCGTGGGGGAAAATGAGCTTCTCGGGATAGGCCTCATCGAGGTATTCCGCAATTGCCCAAGAATCGGTGATGAGAGCACCGGTATTTGGATCGCTGAGAACAGGTACAGTGTATAGGTCGCTCCCATCTGGGCGTTTGTTTGGTGACGCCCCAATCTCTTTGAGTTTGGGTGCGATGTCGGGATACTCGACCCAGACGGTCTGGAACGGGAGCTTCTTATAGCTCAAGACGAATCTGGAGCATTCAATTAGCATTGAAGGAACTCTATGGTGAGGTTCTCTTCACACCTTGGCTTGGCAGGGTTGGGTGTCCAGTTGTTATCAGGGAGTTTGGAGGGAATGTCGTAGAGGATAAGAGGTAACATCCTGGAATACCTAACCTACTCCGCAGTACGCTACACCATCTTTTTATACAGTAAGCGGCTTTGGGAATACCTATGTATGTTCTTGAGTAATCAACCCTCGCTCTCGTTGTCAAGCGGCGTTTTTTTCTGCTTTCCTATCCGTTCCGTGTTTACGCCGCAATTGATTATATGATTTGATATAAGCCGGCGAGTGAGGAACAAGATATTGAAAACCATATGTACATGCGCATGACCAAGCGCTTTGAATATCAACCTACGTGCATGCTCAAAGTTCTTTCCTGCGGTCGGACATATTAGAGACTATTGTAGAATGCCCACTTAGCTTACCAGAACAAACACTCTTGAGTTCGCGAGTTTGACAGTGGGCTATTTATCTTGGTAGCCTCAATCTCTTGCGCTGTCCGGTGTTCATTTTTTCGATTTCTTTTTGGTAGTACAACTTCTGTGGTTGCTGGGTCCGTTGTCTTTGGCCACCGCTTCGGATGGACGCAGGCATGAGGGAGAGGTGGCTGGAGTGAGGATTGGGCGAAAGCGCGAAGCGCTCCCAGCCTCAAACGACTGCACCAGCCCACCCGGAGGCATGAGCTGCATCCCCAGGTGATAGGAGTGAGCCGGCGACGACACATGCAGCGAGCGCCATACCCAG
>QFES01007663.1:8896-20942 GCA_003316375.1 Tylopilus plumbeoviolaceoides
CCATTCTCCAACCTCGATCCATTTTTACATGCATGAAGCAAGAACTGGAGGATGATTCTAGGTGCGAATTTTACATGGAAAAAATAAATACAGCATGTTTAAGAATCTCAGGCTAAACTTGCTACGGAGCTGACAGAGTGGGATGCGAACGTCCTGAAAAGTCCCTGTAAAGCTGTATATGATGCCAAACTCTCTCTCAATGATTAAGCAACGACAAATCAAGTCTAGAACAAAAACCTATGCCCGATCAACGGGAAAGGCACTCCTGACGCCCGTGGCCAAGTGGCGTTTCATAACACCAACAGATGCTGTGACCAAAACATCACACAACATCGCGGCCCCGCTCACACGTCCGCTCAGGCACCGGGCACCGTCTGGTACAACACAAGGTATGCAGCACGAATTGCGTCTGCGTCATAGACCACATACTCGTCGTCGTGAAAGTCTTGTCCTGGCGTGCCGAGCACCTGCAGAGTGACCGCGCGAGAGAAAGAAAGAAACAATGAGAAGACCGAGACTTTAAGCCATGAACACGGTGGACCCACACAATCGTACCCGAGAGGCGGGCGCCTAATCGTTGGATCTTCGTAGTACGTCAGATACGGATTTCCGATGACAACGCGGCAGACGAACATCGCCTTGACGCTTGAACTGGGGTCATGGAGGTTGTAGGCGTACTGGCCCGCCCTGAGAACTGCGGGTTAGATCTACCATGCGACCTTCTAGAAAAAAAAAACCCTGACTTGGAAGACGTATGGCTGGTGTAGATACCCGCGCCGAGTCGTATGCCTGCGGCGTCGCTGGACACATCACGATCAGAAGAACGGTCATAGACCGCCTCATGGTCATCCGTGGGGAATAGAAAAATAGAAACGTACCATGGAAGGCTCCTTTTCCGTTGAAGATGCGGTTCGAACCCACACCGGATCGTCTCGCAGGTCCAGCACGCCTCGTTGAAGCAGGGACAGAAGTTCCCTTGTTCGCCTAGGTTACACGCGCGAGCGGCGCACCGGAACCGCTTCTGCTCGTTGCCTGACGAATACCCCCTGCGCTTAAATCGTCCTCGAGCTTCAACATTATCCCTGTCCGAATTGTTCAGTCGGTGGCAACGTCGATTTGGTGGTGGCGAGTACTTCACCTATATCGCTCAAAGTTTCTTTGGGACGACTCCGTCCAAGTGATCATATAGACCGCCAGTACTTTCGGGCGCGGTCCAGAATTCCAGCACTGCAAGAATTGTGTGGCGACTATGGTCTGGGGATGAGATGCCGAAAAAATCATAAAAAGCTCGTAGTCACGTACCATTACCGAACACGACGTGATGTGTTGGGAGGAACCTCAGTTCCGGGGCAGAACGAGAGGCCCATAGATTACATGCGATGGAACAGAAGCGGTGGTCTGAAAGCTTGGGTTGTCGCCAACATTGTGGGCATGCGTTCGACCATAGTGCTGGCGGAGAACGGGACGACGGAGGTTGCTGGTGATGTAGATGAGGAAGACAGTGGCCAGAGCGATGGTAATGGACACACAACCAGCACGCTCGGGCATCTTGGAGGAGGCGGTATTGGTAGAGAGGGAGGACGTAAGATGGCGCCCACGCCGACGCGTGTCGAGCGAGCGAAGAGCCGCTTAGAGATGTGTTTGACCCCCTAGAAGAGGTTTTGGATGGTAGCTGGCACGAGGAAGACACGGTCGACATACTTTGGAAGCTGCGAATTAGGGTTGGAGATGCTGGCATCTCTCTTGAGGTTCTTTTATCACATTATATTACTTTGACGTCTTGGATCGACGGATGCACCGCCTGGAGACGAAGAAGCTACAGGTTGGTAGGACCCCCTGAATCACTGATAAGGCAACGTCAGGTTGCACCTTAACTGAACGCAGTCCCACGAGTCCCCCTACCTCGGATCTTGTAGCCACTCAACTCGGGCTACGTGGAACGTGATAAGCACTGGATCCAACGATTGAAACATCCTGTTGCTTGCACATCGCTGGGATAGCGCCTTTGCTGTATTGAATGACAGGCGCAATCAGGATGCCCCTAATGGAATCGGAACGAGAAAAACAACATTAAGACTCCAATTGTTACAGGATGACGAGCCAAAGGCGCCTGGTGTGACATATAAATCGCCGTCAGTCACTGAATTTGGGGTGCTCACCTCGGATTACTCAGAGGTTTGCGATAGCAGCGCTGTTGAGTCGCATGTTGGGACGCAACCTAGAAAGGGCGTTTTATCGATGGTGGGTGTCAATAAACAAGTCGCATCCAAGTCGTCCACGTTAAATGAAAAATCGCTTCGAAGCCTGCCACCTCCGGAACGATCCGAGACGTCACTGTCAAGCGAACGTTTGTGACAATGAGTTCGCCATTGACGACAGCGTGCACGGGACTATAGGAGAAAACAGTGGAAAAGCTGACATTCTCAGTCGATACGCAACACAACATTTGCTAGGTCACCTCCAAAACCCTCGCTGCCGATCACTGCGGATGGCGCAGCGAATGACATGTTGGCCAGGGTGAGGTAATCACCCCAGATATTCAACGTTGTCTGGTACCAATAGGTCTCCACACTGCCATCCTCCCCAACAACCGTGGCGAACGTGTATTCCCTAGTTGCCTGAATGGTCACGTTTGTCCAAACATCCGGCTTGAGTTGGAACGCAGGAGGAAGCGGGTAGTACTCTGCATTGGAGGAGAACGTGAGAGAAGAGGCGTACAGAGAAGAATCATTCCCCTTGAACAGTTCCGCAACAGTGGTATTCCCCGTCGTCTGCACATCGGCAGCACGAGGTCGCACACTGAAGGAGAAGGCGTATGGAGGACCAACAGATTCCACGCCGGTGTGAAATGGCAAGCAAGGCAAGTCTTCGAACGCAAATACGATGTCGCCTGACGTCTTGTTTTTCACGACACGGTTAAGATTCTGTCCCGGGGCGTGGGCATTAAGTGGGGGATAAACGGCTTCGAACTGCTCCATTGATAGCTCCGACAAGCGAATTCCAGATCCTGCCCAGGTTTTCTCCGCGAATACGGCTAGGGATTGTGAGAGTTGGTAATAAGTTTCTAGGGGTGTCGTGGCATTTGGTCCCCAATCGTTCCAAAGCGCAAAGATGGCACCTCGGAGTCCCGCGGTGTTGTAGGCGGTGTTGTTTGCAGGATCACTTGCGGTGAAAATATTAGGTGCCCAACCACCGCCTTCTGTGGTAGCACCAGAGAACAAAAGGGAAATGTTAAGGGTCTGGGGCAAACCTGCTTCGCCAGGAATCTTCCCGTCAAGATAAAGGAAAGACAGTTCGGAGTTGATTACTCGATAACCAGAGTCAAGGAGGTCGAGAGGGATTGAGGCGGCGGGAAAATACCAATGCTGTACTGTCACATCGGTTGAGATGGAGGACGTGTTGCTTGGTTCAGATGTGCCCCAGACACGGATACTCTTCCCACCGCTTGCTCCAATGTATGATGACATTTCGTTGACGAAAGAGATGTACTGATCAGCGAACGAGGATAAGTATTCATCTGCACCGATGGAGACTTCATGCGATGAAAACCATGGAAGAAACTGGGACCAAATGGATTGGATGGTGGGTATAGTTTCGAGGTAACTGAGGTTGAGAGAGTCAGGTGTTCCGTTTAGCATGAGTTGGGGACGCCACTGCGATATCACGAGGGAATGTGCAGGGGTGTCAATCTCAGGTATGATGGTTACACCGCGTCGTGCACAATGCGACTGTAGATCTGCAAATTGAGCGGCGCTCCATGACTCGTTTCGACGAGAGACGAGGCCAGCGATGGGCGAGTCTCGAGGTGGCTTGAACCGGAACCCGGAGTACAGTGAACGCCAACCAGGGCCGTGGAGTAGCGAAGGTATCCAGAGGTCGTCGGAGGCATGAATATGGAATTCGTTTATCTTGAAAAACGATGCGTATGTGCAGATCTCAGCTAAAATGCTGATTCGGCACTGGAGATTGGTCTGCATGGAGAGTATCTTACCAAGGAACTCGGTCGTATACCAATGACGCCCAGCATCTAGCATGAAGCCTCGCACCTCCCATCCAGGACTATCTGTACCGTTTCCGGCTGGGAAGATGTATGATCTGTTGTATACTTTCTCCGATAATACCAGCTGTTGCAGCAACGTCCTTGTCCCCCACCACGCGCCAATGGACCCGGACCCAGATATAACGTATGAAGAATTTGAGATGGAGAAGTCATAAGCTTCGGGTGTCGGGAAACCAGAATAAAGGGTGTGATTGCTTGAAGAACTAAGTGTCAGAATGATGACTGAGCAACCACTGCCGTCGATATAGGTCTGGTTGAATGGTATAACTTGTACTGGAGGGAGGGTAAATGATGTCAAGTGGACGAGATCGGATTGGAAGGTCTTGGCAAAGTCAACTAGGGTAGGTCCGCTAGAGTGAGATCCACCGTCGGAGGCATGGGCTTCGTCGACGAAAATTTGCGTTTCTGGGGTGAGAATGAATGGCTGGGAATGCTGGTCGGGATAGAATGCTTGTACAGACGGAATCTGGGGCTGGAGGTCCGCTGGCTGGAGACCCAATGCCGGCAGGGCAGCTCCAAGGAGCCAGAGCAGCCGCATTGTGATGGCGGCAGCGAGAGTCGAGCGAAACCGTTCGGTGGATGGTGCATCCGACAGCTACCCAGCTGGCAACGACCGAAAGTCTTCGTTTCAGGAGTAGTCACATGCCAAGTGGAGACGAAGAAGAAGTTGGGAACCGAGTAGTCGCGTGACGTGTCTCGAAGTTCGTTGTTTAGTGTTCGCATCCCAGTTGGATGCAATCATGCAAGCAGATTCGCCCTCTGGGAAGGATCACGAAAAAGATCTGAGAGTGGGGTATCCGACATGGTAAACGCCCGAACAAGTTGTTGACTT
The DNA here is from genome assembly GCA_003316375.1 of Tylopilus plumbeoviolaceoides. Lineage (NCBI taxonomy): Eukaryota > Fungi > Basidiomycota > Agaricomycetes > Boletales > Boletaceae > Tylopilus > Tylopilus plumbeoviolaceoides. Next base: position 13,789 of record QFES01007663.1, read on the forward strand.
TTGCGCTCACTGTCACGCAACCACAGAAAGCAGTGGCTATGTAGGCTTAGTCAGTGGTCCAGAAGATCTCGTCCTTCAATCTCCGAGGGCACTCAGGCTGCCAGTGGCCCCAACTGATTCAAGGCTAACCACGATCCTCGCAGCCGTTCTTACTTGTGCGCCCGTTTGAGTTCGTCGTCGTCCGGTGTTCAAATTATACGTATGTCATCAGCGTTGTCATGCGAGCTGATTCTGTCTATTTCGTTGAACCTCCTGCAGAGTTCACCCGACTCCTTCGCGACAATCCTCCGACATTCTCGGGATAGAACTCCTTACCATCAGAATGTTCATGTGTGTACCGCTCCGAGTCTACCCTAAACGGACCTTGCAACTGTGTCCACACGTAATCCTTCCCAAATCCGCTTGCCACCATCGAAACGTGTCAAAGTGCACGTACATTGATCATGTGCAATGCATTCCATCACATCGAGTACTCAGGAGGTGCCTCTGATGGCAACTCGCTACTAGTGTCATTCTGGCTCGCATCCTGCCAATGTCGGAGACGAGCCACTTCGTCCCTTAGCAGCCCAACTTGCTCTAAGAGCCTAACGTTATTACTTGAGGATGCATCAGAAGATGTAAACAGAGCAGCGGAAGTTGGAGGGTTTGCTGGCGATTTTCGCTGGATACGCTCCTCTTGCCTCTGGATGTGGGCTAACATGCTAAGTTTGATTATCGTGAGTGAGCGGTTGAATTAAATAAATGGTATCTCAGTATGCTCCAAATGGTTCCACTGTGTCACTACCCTCCGCGAAAGATCCAAGGTCGTTGCGTCTCTTGTGTCTCCGACAACGCAATAGGAAGGTAGCTATGATCTTGTCCCTTGAGGGGACGGGGTTGGCGCTGAGAAGACAGTGGAGGTTGTGCCAGCGGAGGTTAATGTAATAGATGTGAAGCAGGACTTATCGTGTCCATTAATATTATAATAACAATGTATTGATGTTGTCTAGGTCAAGCAAGGGGCTCAGACTAGTGGCATGCAGCCATCGTCGACATTTCTTGGTCGACTTCAGCGACGAGCTGGCCAGTGGTTGATCCCCCTAGTCTGCATTTCTCGCTAACCTGGCCTGAGGGTTCTTCATACCTTCGTTGGGCTAGAATTGAGATTTTCCCTTTGACTGTTTCATGCAAAACAGACCAACCGTTCACTTGCACGACAATCCAAGTTCCAACACTCCCGGCGGAAATCTGACACACGATACATTGTCTCTGTATTCGATCTGGATTGTTCAAACCCACTGTCATTGGGAAATAAAAGGAATAACAGTACCTGCATGCTAGTTCTGAATATCTAATCCATCCCATCATATCGAGTGCTCGAGTACTCAGGAGGTGCATCTGACGCTGGCTCGCTATCATTCTGGCTCGCATCCTGCTAATGCTGGAGACAAACCACTTCGTCCCTGAGTAGTCCAACTTGCTGAAGAAGAATGCAGTATGTGATGAGGGCTCAGCTGTATAAATTAGTGGGTTTGATGTTTGTGGAGCCGCAATGGATACACTCCTCTTGGTTCTGGATGTGGGCTAACACTGGCAAGCAAGGTTTGTTTACCTGAAGAGGTACATCATAATAGTTAAAAGTTCGACTAGAATACATCGGACAGCCGACGAGAACATAGGCCTCTGCATCAAATGAGATTCTGTGATCCACACGGGACACCAAAGGGTAAACAACACAAATGGACGCTTTGACACGTTCTTCACAGTTTCTGGTTCCACGCATCTTTGTACTTGTGAATATGTCCATTCTGAACATACCCGCTCAGTTCCTGCGATAGAAGTCGGATCCAGGAAGCAATCACTCACGATCATAATCATATCAAGCTTTCCGTTCGTCGCGGTCAGGACACTGATATCCTCTAGCGGGTTACCGTCGACGAGGATGAGATCCGCGTAGTACCCTGGCTGAACTTTTCCCAGCTCGTGGGGGTGCAGCATGATCTCGCCGCCTAGTTCCGTAGCGGACAGGATCGCTTCCATCGGCGTAAAGCCGAGTAAGTTGACGAAGAGTTCGAGGTCCTGGTAAGATCTAAACAAAATCAGCCCTGGCTAAGTGCATCAATGACGAGTCATATACCCGTGGGGCGTCCATGCGAAGCTGACACGATGCAATCTGAGATCACACATCTTGAATTAAAATAGAGACATTACCCATAATCACCCCCTGGAAGGATTTTGATGCCACGTTTCTTCATCTCTTTCAGGGCAGCAACGGCTATATCCAGCTCTCGCTTATATTTGGGCGCAAAGGATTTCTTGAAATTGACTGCAGAAATGGCATCAAGTTAGCCTCTGTATGTGCCAAGGTAGATTACAAGTACATTGTTCCTTCTCGGCAACGAGCCAGGATGAGTAAAGAATGTTCAGCGCTGGAGCGACATAGATCCGATCTTTCTGTGCTTCAATGGCATCCATAGACTCGTCAGATATGAATGCTAAGTCATATTAATTAAATTGTCCCATTGGTAATGGATGAGGACTTACAGCCGTGGTACAGGATATCGACCCCGTACTGAAGGCACTGACGAATAGCTTCGTCGGAGCGTGCATGAGAACAAACGCGAATGCCTTTGGCGTGAGCAGCTTCGACGCCAGCAGCGACGAGCTCATCGGGGAAGGTCGTAACCTCGGCGCGAAGGTCTTCGAGGATCTCATCGCCACTCATGGATAGCTTGACCTGCGAGACGCCGTGACCGAAATCAGGGAATTGCAGGCGACAAGGATGGGAGAACGGACACAGTCAACGCCTGCCTCAGCGAACGAGGTGATGGTCTTTGTGATATCCTCGGGGGTTTCGACGTAGGAAGTGATGCCTTCGCAGAGGGCACCACCACGTGGCGCCATCTAGCGAATTCAACATTACCATCCTGCAAAGTACAATCTGGTACATACCTCCTGTCCACAGGCGAGATATCGAGGTCCAGGGATGTCCCCAGCTTGTATGGCGTTACGAACGGCGAGATCCATACGCGGTTTAGCTGCGGCCGCACCCACTGAATACAAATGATGAACCGACGAAGGGTACAAAGTAATATCCGCCTACCGCACATAGTATAACCACCATCCAAGAACTGCCTCGCACTCCTAGTAGAAAATATTATGTGGTCTTCGATGGGCATCGCGATGATGTCATCAAGTGTGGGCGAGTTGATCCAGCTCGTATGCGCATGTGCGTCGCAGAGGCCGCTCATGAGAGTGCGGCCCCGACCGTCGATGACGAAGGCGCCTTTGAGCCTCTCGGGGGCGAGCCTTTCGCCAACACTGACGATACGCTTTCCTTTGACGAGCACGTCCCCTCGGTACGGTGCTGCACCAGTGGAATCCAGGATATTGACGTCCACGAACGCAACGATCGTGTCATCGCTGCCAGACTTGATTTCCACACTGGGAACTTTGATGCGGTGGTCTACCTTGGTCTACCCAAGTGATTAGTCAGTGATTAGATCGGTCGGGTGTCGTATTTTTACCAAATCGACTCCACGGATAGAAGGACGACGGGGATTCCACGCCTCTCCCAGCCCGTTGGCATTCTTAGGCTTGGTGGTCTTCAAGGGAGCATCAGATGCCATCATCCTATCCGCCGTCAACACGATGTGAGAGTCCAGTGCTGGATAACGAAACGCACCAGTGAGGGGGCACCCATGTGCTCGACGCAGGAATGGCTGCCGGGTCCCAGCTTATAAAACGCTGATCAGATATTTCTTGTCAATTCGACCCATGACTCACTCATAAGTAGCTGGAATTGCGAGTTGGACGTCTGGTGTAGACATGGATTGAAGTCAAGAATCGGTTCCAGAAGGATCAGAACGGTCGTGAAGTGGGCGCTGGCTACATATACCCCTCACGAGGGTGATTCCTCACGAGTCACTTGCTGATAGGAACAACGCGATCGCCAAATACCGTAGATCTAGTGGTCCATCGGAATGTGGATAAGATGAAATTGGATCATACTCCGCATTACCACGAGCTGAAACGCCGCTCTGCGGAGAAAGTCAGCTGATATAGGGCCCTATGACGCTCCGCTCACAGACGTACCCCATGGCTCCTCGTAGGAATATCAAGATTGTTCTGATGAAAATATGGTCTAAGTCGTTTCGGGAGGGCGCAAGATCTGAATAATTACTAAATGATGAACTTGAAACCAGCAGAATCAACGCTCACCTAACTTGAAGGCCTGTAGAGATAATGACAGAGACAAACAGAAGTGGCGCTTATCTATCCGAAGGAGCTAGTTTAACTGTCAGTAGGTCCAAACAAATCATAAGCGACTGTGCGCCCAACGCTCTTCGCATTCTTGTCGCAAAATTCTGGTGGTACGAGGTTCGGTCGACCTCTGTCATCTGTTGCCTTCTCAGACGTTGGAATACGAAAGCCAACACCAACAACTAGGCGAGTGCCCGCAGAGTCAACAACCGCTTTTCCACCACAATCATGCAATATCGGGCTTGGCGGTAAGTTTCGAGATCAGAACGCTGATATCCAGAGCAGATCGCCGTCAACAAGGACGATGGCCAGGCACTATCCCGGCCAAATGCGCAACACGATCTCGCCACATGGCTCCTAAGGCCGTGGCTTTGTGGCCGAGGAGGTCGATTCCAGACCTTGATAAGCGCTAAACAGAGTTTACTTCCTTCAGTCCGAACAATATACACGTGGGACCTACGGGAAGCTGGTACAGCGGTGATTCGACGGGTGTAGCAACTTACCCATACCCCATAATCGCCTCCGAGAAGAGTTGGGTGCCAAGTCCTTTCATCTCCTTTACGGCGCATCTGGCCCGTATTTGCCGCGACCAAATAAAACGAGTGACGTAGATGGGCCGCAGACTCGTCAGGGTGGAATGCTATGTCGCACTAGTGAGTTCTGCGATACGACGCGCCATTAGAATATGCCAACCCCACGCCAGAAGCTATGAACAGCTCCATCGCAACGGACATGGGGATGGCTCCAGAACGAGCAGATTCGACATCAATCACGAGCCGCCAGAGGATATAAGTGGAAGGGCCACAAACACTGACAACGCCTGCCAATCGGCGAACATGTTGAATGCCTTTATAGATATCCTTGTGGAGTGCAAGCGGGTGGTAGTCATCAATGAGCACGCCACCACGGGCTACACCATCTCATAAATCAAATGAACACCCACCTCCTTGGCAAACCAGTCAGGGTCGGAAACGTTGTCAGCTTGCTTGGCCAGACGAACTTCAAGCCTGGAGGTCCATGAGCAGGGTGGCGCAGGTGCACATCCCATCGTCAACGTCCGAGGAATTCATGCAGAAATAGTTCATGTGCGATACGTGGCATAGCCGCTACAGCACCCGTATCCCACTTTGGGAATATAGTGACCCTGCACACAGAAGACCGTCGGCACAGCTGACTTCGGGTTGCGATAGTTGCGATCTCATCGGAGCGCCATTATCGCACAACCAATCGTTTCATGTTTCAAGAACATGAAGACTTCTCAACCCTGGAGTGATGGCCGTCCAGTCGTTCGCAAAGCACGCTCCCGTGATACTCATTCAGGAACAAGACTTGGTGAGTTATATTGAATTTCCTAGTCGGGAGCCGAACTTACAGTTGTCGATGCCATCGTGGTGACAACCTCCATGGGGACTTGATGAATACAAAAAGCTGACATACGACGTGTTGTCCAGAATGTGAAATAGGTTCAGAGAACCTGAGGCTGACGAACTGTGGTGTTTGACTAGTAGGAATATCACGTCCTCACCGTATCTCCGACCTGGATTTGAGCGGTAGTCAAGTACTTCTTGCTGAGGCGACAAATGGGTCAAACGCTCCGAAAAGGTAAAGATAGTTTATCCATAGGCATCTTGGAAGTCAAATCTTACTATAATACAGCAAGTTCAACGTGGGAGACTGCTCGATAACCTATAGTCAGCAAGAGGCAGGTCAAGTTTCTCTCTCCTGATATGATGGGGAAACCAAACCTTCAACATATAGACCAAGGGAAGGGATGCTGACCCCTTTTATTCCCGAAGAGGGACGGGAAATGAAGCAGTCACTTGAGAACATCATAATTAACTATGGACATGATCACATGCTGCGTATCTTTCCCTGTGATGCGATTGCTAGAAATATGACGCAGGGCCAAGCTGCCGAGGAAGATACGTTTAAACCGCGCCACTCACCAGAGATGGCAGAGCACACTCCCTAGCATCGCGCCATAGGAAATCACGAGGTTTGTCGGGAGTATTTCACTGATTATGAATAGCTCGCAGGGTGAAGTGATCCAAACCAGACCAGTGGCACTGGATCATAAGAGGATACATTGGCCGACCAACTTTGAGCTTAAAGTCGGTAACAGCTCGTAACACTGTGATCGCTCTCATACCCTGTTGTCGTTCACTGAAGACTGCGGATATCACTTGGGGATGGCCCTGTGCGTCAAGAAACGTTAGCACTTCCCCTCTTCACTGACATTTGCAAATACAGTCCAGCTGACGCGAACAGACTCCGCCTCCCTTCAGGGTTGCAATTGCACGTTGAACATACCTCGCCTCCGCCAGGGATATCGACGGCACTCGAGCCAATCCTATTCATTCATGGATTAGGTGGTTCAGGTGCAAATATCGGACCAGTTATAGAAGTCTCAGGACTCGCTTCTACACGTAAGATCATTACGTTCGACCTAGAGGGGCAAGGATTGAGTCCGCTGAGCGGTAATGAGATATCAATTGTCAATTATGCGGAAAGTGCAAAGGCAGTGCTTGACGTACATGGCGTCGAGAAAGCAATCGTGATTGGGCATTCCATGGGAGGTGTACGTCCTGTCATGATCCGGACACTTCACGTGCACTGAAGAATGTATAGATGATTTCTATGACGCTAGCTGCGCAGTATCCTGCCAGAGTCGCGAAAATGAGTAAGCAAACGTTTAGAACGGACAAGTCTGACGGTGGGATGACGAATGCTTGCCAGTTCTTCTGGGCCCTGTCAGGGAGTTTGGAGAAGTGGGTGTCAAAGTGCTTACGGCTCGAGCTGAAGCCGTACGCAAGGATGGGATGATCGCCGTCGCCGACCCTGTCTCCAAAGTCGGGATGTCTAAACGTTCGCTGGAAACGTCATTTCTCGCCCGTCACTTTGCTCGATTTTCG
>QFES01007664.1:0-21760 GCA_003316375.1 Tylopilus plumbeoviolaceoides
CAGTGAGTATTTATTCGCACCCGTCACTGTTCATCGACTATGGCACTAAGCGGCGACTCTTCCAGCTCTGATCCCACTTCTTCCAAAAGTCTCGTCCGAGTCTGTTCGCTCCCATCCGACATCAAACCCAACACTCGCTTTCGCCTCTTACTTCGCGTTCTCTTCAAGTTCAGTATTTATTCACATCCGGCATGTACAAACGAATCAACTAGTCTGGGGCGCCACTTCCCTCGATGACCTCGCCCTCTATTCACGCTCTGCCGCCTTCCGTGCTCATCAACCTCCTCCTTATCACAACTCTCGCCCTCACCTTCCGCCTCTTGCCTCCCGTAATCATTGGACGGCGTCTCGGAGTCACCCAATTCGCTCACCGCTTCCACGCTACCAGCCACCCACTTGCCCAGGGTGTAGCGAAGGCGTCACCTGCAAAAGCTTGGTCAATGCTGTTTAAGTACAGGTGAACATGCTTACTCTTTCTTTCGACTCTCCATCTGACTATGTGCTCAGCAAATTCCCAAACATCTTCGTTGTTCTCATGGTCCCTAAGGAGCACTATCCGTTGATCCACCAGCTCCCGGTTTTGCAGATTTTTCTCAACATCTGTGCGTGAATGATGTTCGTCGTACCACTGTATAAGGACAACAGTTGATGACCTCTGCAGGAATTGCCGGAGATCTGAAGTGCAAGACCGCCCTATGGTCCAGCTCATACCCAAGTGCGTCAAGCTGGCGAGCTTCGCAAAGCCCATCGGAATGCTGATCGATGTTGACCCTGAGGATGATAAGTTAAGATGGGTGGGATACTAGTTGAGGAATTCAATGTTTGGTAAGGACACCATGCGACTGGTATAGAGCGCAGTTAATCCGATGTACAGGTATTTCAGATCCGTCAGCTCCAAGAGCGGACGATACAACGGATTCCGGACAGCACATGCGATATGACGGTAGGTGAAACCGATCGTCAAGGATGTGAGCCTCCTGCAGCTAAGCAAGATAACAGCTGCGGTGCCCACATTGACTGATCTGCCCAGGTAGAGGCCATTCACCTTGTAGTCACGAGGACTCGGGTGGTTTTGGAGGAACGAAAGGTACCTCTCTGCCGCCAATTGATTCCGCAAGAAGACCTCGTGAAAAACGAAGGGATTGAGCCTATTAAACGAAGTAAGTCATTGCGTTCGAATGATTAATTGCGCTCACCAGACGCTGACGCGTTTCGCAACCAGCGCATAGCGGTAGCAATCGGGTTCGGTCTTGAAGCTGAGAAAAATTTCTCGTTCAAGTTCTTGAGGAAGACGTGGATTCGCGGAAGGTTGAAGGCTCATGGATACGGTCGTACAGAGGTATGGCATTCAAGTACCAGCTACTTCGTATTTACAGTACCCTCGGCCAGTGGTACTTGGCATGACCCCATCCGCTTTTAGCCAGGTTTCATAATGGACCAATCCTTTTTTGTACGTCCAGCCTTTTCGGTCATCCTGTGATTCGGCTAACCCGAGGTTACTCACATAATAAGCGTGCAACATGGTTCCCAATGGGGTCAAATGGAAAAGGCTCACTGGTAAGTTTTTAAGACTCGGAATAGAGGGTTTCGGCCTCTGCACAACCACCGTCAGTACTCAGGCTGCCACCCTCTGCGCGATGGCGGTCCCAACCCCCATGTATGCTCCAGAAGCCCCTTCAGTTCCGACGTCGGCCAGCAGCGGATCTGAAACAGTGCCTTCTTCGACAATGGACATCTCCAATACCACCTTGCAGGCGCAAGTTGTGAGGTTGCAACATCAAGTTTCCATGCTGCAACGTTCAGGCGCAGAGGGTGAACGTGCAGAGGGAAGAACGACCGCTAAGTAAGTGTTGGAATATTATGGTTGATTCTCATTTCACATCTCTGTGTAGCTGGCGTCACTGTGGAAGGGGCTTTAGGAGATTGATCTCCATGTCAGACAACATTGCTGATATTCTCGACGAAGCAGACCGACGGGGCGTCTTGGGTGGGGGCGATCACACCCATGATGAGCAGTAGGTTGTTTTCGTGCGACAAGCCTTTTCAGACCGTTGACCACTGAAAAGGCAGGATATTCTTTACAAGGCGTACGGCGAACTTAAGAGGTGGCTGCCGGATTTCTGGCGCTGGGCAGTGAACAAGAGCAACGCTGGTAAGTTAGATGGGGTTATCAAGCAGGCAAGTACTTTATCGCGGGATTAGTAACGTGTATACTAATTGGATTGCCTCGCCGTGTTCTCAAGCTAACTGAGGGCGCCGACGCTGCTCGAGCCGACGACGCCTGCCACCTCAAACTCACAGTGGTGACGTGGCTGACGGATGCTAACCCCCGACTTATAGCCCACGATAAGACTGGTCGCGGGCTATATAACGACACCACAGCCAGACTGATCTGTCCCGTAGAATTCGACTGGGACAACGCAGAGTAAGTGCCATCCCTCTATAAAGCTGTGCATTCAATATTTTGCCAGGCACCATGAAAAGATAAGGAACTGGGACCAAGCGTTCCTTATATCGGCGAACTCATGGCCGCGTTTTCTATATCAAGACGGCCAATATGATCCACAGCGCCCTTCGGAGGGTCTGTTTAGAGGAAATCTCCTCGTGAAGGTAGGTAATATCCGTTTATTGAAAACCTCGTCACACACCAAATTGAATTTTCAGGCATTCCGACTGATTTTCACTTCGCCAAGCTCTGTGGATGAAGAGGCCGACCCGGCTATCATCCCTAACGACAGAGCAAAGCGGCGCCGTGGAGAAAGACGCACACGCACGCATGTTGCAGGTTTGCTCGGGATGAAGAAGGTAGCCCCACGAGCCATTGCATACGTAGCGGTACAGGTGAGAGCTCAGCGCTCATTTCCCAGTGACTATATTCTCACTCGCGGCAGCTGCGATTTGCCCTTTCAAGTTGCGGCTCATGGAGACCGGTGGATAACCTATTCGATCACATGAAGTTTTACAACAACATTCTCCGATGGTTCGAAGACATCGACGACGACGACGAGAAGAAATTTGTTGACCATTTGTTGAAGTGGTGGGACAGGTAGGTCGTCTCTCTCAAGACCACCAATCATCAACTTAAACGCTGACGGTCGCATAGACAGGTTTTTGGACAGGTTGCACTGATGAACTATTCAGAGGAAGTTGCCTCCAGTTCGTCAGTGGCAGCATCGTTCAAGAGGCGGCGCACCTAGGCGCCTGAACCCCGAGCTAGCGCTGCCAGTCGCGCAATGGAGTAGAATAGATACTGGGCAATGTGGATTGGTAGTTCATTGTGTCAATGCATACGAGCATTCCAGACAAGCACATGAATTGTCCCAGCACGAATTATTCCAAATTGTCGCCCGCATCTGCATATAAACTGTCTCCTGTCAGGCCGTCCCATTATTCCAGTCATTACAACATTATCCGATACCACTGCACATCAACCACCAGTGTGATTGTCCCTCGCTATCCAAGTATCTGCATATAAGTTGTGTCCTATCAAACCATGCCATTATTCCAGACATTGCCACATTATTTAATAATGCTGCGCGCCCAGCGATTATTCAATCATTTGAGACTTTAAGCACTAGCCTAGTTTTTGGTATCTTGTTTGCCAAGTGACTTATTTATATCAATCGGCAAAAGTACTGATATTTAGTGCACATGGTGACTTCTATCAGAAATATATCTTCCTGGCAATCGAACCTACCATGATAGGCCAATATACCTGGTCTGGCAGTTGGCAATATCTGTTAAGCACACAAATATTTCCCCCATGTACAATACTGGTTACTGTGCATAAAGCCTATCTACTCGGCTGAATATTGTGAAAGCGACCTACCCTTTTAAGTATTTATCTGACCTTAGACATACGAGACATATTCCACAGTATAAAAGCGGTTTATAAGGAGTTTATAACATGTTCGTGGTACCCGAGATGACCGCTCTCCGAGTCTGCAAACGACCCGTGGAACCTTCGTAGGTCAGAGTGCCCTGCCACACTGATCCTCTTGATAGCACAGACATCTGGCACATCCTCAGAACCGCCCCATCGCGCCTATCTGCGTACAAGCATCCCTCACACTTTCGGAGCTCACCATCATTCTCAAACAGTTTCGTTCCCAGACGAAAGTGACGGAGTCCAGTCGGAAATCATCAATGGGCACCAAAGTCCTATCCAGTAGCAACCCACTACACCAACATTCTATCTCAGCTGAGAATAGAATGGCTATCAACATGTTATTGGCAGTGAACGACTCCTTTACCAAACAAAGTAGCACCTGCACGCAACCTAGTGTAGTGAGCTTTGTCTGCCTGGACCTGGACCATCCGGTCGAGAGGCAGCTTACAGTGCTATAAATCTCGTTCCTAGTATGACTCGAAGCAATCTTTCGTTTTGTTCTTGGTGAAGGTCATGAAGAAACTGGGATAGTGGTACTATCCATGGGAAGGCGCCACTGCCTGTTAGAATTCACGACGTGGCAGGGTGAGGCGGCAGTGCGTTGGATCGGAGGTCATACGGCAAGCAAGACAGACATTAAGCTGAGTAAGCCCCTTTCTGGCGGTCGGGGCAGAACTACAGCCGTGATATTTAGATCTACCTAAGATTATGACGACAAAAGTGGAAAGACATAGTAGACTCATCTAAGCAGCGGGAGCTGATTGTGGAAGCGTTATAATACATCGGAAGTGCGACAGGGCCGGCGTTTCGCGAGATGTTTCCGCACTGCTTTGATGGTAGAGATCAAATGAGCCATGGTCAGAAAATGGATCCTTTCAGGAACGAAAGCGCAAGCATACCTTCCGCTTCCGTGAACGGACAGTTCGAATATTTATCTTCCAGATCAGCGTACTCCTTGAGCCACTCATCCAGAGTGGTAACAAACTCTTCGTGTGAAACTTCTGTACGCTTGCCGAGCGCGGGGAGCGAGCCGTAATAGAATAGCGTGAACGAGTTATGGATCAGCTCGCTTATCGGTTCGTGTAATTCCTTTGGCCAGTTACTCTGCAGACAACGCAGAAAATCAGGTTCTTCTATTAGTTCGTTTGCCCCGTCGATAGCCGAAACAGTGTCGCGCTTTAGTTTGGCAACGGATTTCGCGTCGCCATCTGCCCAGTCAGCATACTGTTTCGGCCAATTCCTCATATGGGAAGCACGTCCAGCCCCGATGGATTGAACAAATCCAGCCTCGTCTGCCACCTCCAACTCTGAAGTGGAGAGTGGTCCCCCATAGGAGAAGAAGAACAGGAAAAGGACGTAGAGGAAGGACTCTACATCATCGAACTGGGTGTGCCTCCCACCACGTAGAACGTTGTGAGACATATAAGGAAAGGTTCCCTTTTACGCCGGTCAGTCAGAGACAACAGAATGGTAGAGCACGCACAGTTCGAAGCGCTCTAGTAGGCTTGGTGTCATCGATAGGACAAGAGACCAAGGCACTTTTTCTCGAGGATCCGAAAGTCAGGGCCTTGCGACGCACTGGGGTGAACTGTGTGGGCTCTTCGCGATCCTGAAGTATAGCCATGTCGAAGTCGATCAGATACCCACGCTCGTCTTCTGGCCGAAGCCCTAGCACTATGTTGTTCTCGCTGATGTCCCGGTGTAAGATTCCGATTGATGTGAGATATTCGTGCCCTAGAGTGCGATGAGGTCAATAAAGCATGTGAACAGTCATGGTACAGCAGGAAACTTACCCAACAGGGCACCACGCAACCCGCGAACAAAGTCATGTGCTCCCCAAAAGTACTGCACCGGTCGCTTCAGCTCGGACTTGGAGATCGTCAGCACACGGTTTTCTACACTGAAATACTCGATTTCGTCACCAAGGAAGTCCCTGATCGCTTCGAGCGTCGTACACGTCTTCCCGTTCCTCTTCGCCTTGAACGTTCTAAACATGGTTCGGTCAATTGTTCCACAATGCAGATAAGACAGCATACTCGAACAGTACGATCACATTTGGGTGGCGGGGTTTCTGCTGTAGGCGTACCATGACCGCGTTTTGTTCTTCTTCCCGAGCGAGATCTTGCCAAGCCATTCTCAACGCCAGTCGCTTAGCTTTGTCTTCAGGAGTATCCTCGTCTTCAGGAGTATCCTCGTCTTCAAGATTATCTTTGTCTTCAAGATTATCCTCGTCTTTAAGATTCACAACGCAGAACACCGTCGTTCCCCTTCCACGGATCGAGCTGGCCGTGAACAAGATACCCAAGCATCGGTGGCCATATACTTTGATCGGCACGAAGACGAAACGTTCGCGTTCGACAGCGTTCTCGGCGGGTTTACGCTTCTTGGATGGCCCAGCGTCGTCGCTAGAGTCTGCGACTTCCGAGTGCGACCTCTTTGTTGACCTAGACGATATTCGCTTTGGGCGGACTGTGCCCGAATTGTGTTGAAGGTCCACCACCTCCCTCCTTTTCTTGGTCAGTTCCGAAGCTGGCGTTTTGCTTTCACTGCGATATTGGGAAGCTGTATTCAAGCGCCGGGTGACGTTCTGCACCTTGCAAGATGTTTCTATCCCTTCCAGCACCACGTCAGGGTTGTGGCCCAGATCCTCGTGGTCCGCAAGTGCGAGGCCCAGCACGATCCGTATGAACTCGATACAACCGCGTCCATCTGTGAGACTGAACTGCACCTGTTCCGTGCCGCTGCCTTCTCCGCGCAAGAACACCGCCTTGTCTTTGGTGACTGCCAGTCCGAGAACATAATACAGCCACGGTTGGGCCCGTTTCATGCCCCGCGCGTACCGGTGCACCTGGACGATCCCAGCCGCGATATCCTTGTTCTTCGACTCGCCAACGAGACGCGCAGCCGTGAAATTGATGTAGTTTGGATTGACGATCTTCGATTCCTTGAACGCTTCGATCGGCAACAAGAGGAAGTCGGGTCTCATATCTTCTCCGTCGTTCTCGTACGAGAGTGGTACTGCATGATGTTTGTCCGTGGGAGCCGCGAATCGATGACGCAGCTTTGAATGATACGTTTTGGCGAGCTCGGGATCCGCGATCTTGAACGCGCGATCGGTAATGTCGTTGAGGAACGAGACGAGTTCATCTTCACGAAGCGGATCCGATGTCGGGAATGTTGTCCACCTGAACGAATATTTCTTCTCCCTGTTCTTTCCCTTCTCTTGCTTATCCGTGGACGAGGTCTCTGACTCCCTGTCGTCTGTGTTCGATCTGGAACATTCATAGTACTGAGCGGCTCCGAATGCCTCCTTGATAGCTGCGTCAACCTCTCGACGAGTAGGAGTTAGGGGAGTGTCCTGGTGCTTGTCTGTCGTATTATAGATACGGACAAACCCCTCTTCGACGAACTTCTGCAAGATAGCCTTCGCCTGGGTGGTCGACACGATGTGACCAAGAACATGATCCGCGAGATCATGCGCCACGAGCCGTCCCTTGGCGAGCTCTTGTGCAATCGCATCGCCGACCTCGGTGCGGGTTTGGGTCTGGCCGTGGTGACGGTTGGAGGCCGACTTTTTTATGGGGGATGGATTGTTGATTGTGCGGTCGGGCACTTCCACAGCTCTATCGTTGAGTCGATAGGCTTCGGTCATGTTTCGTGCCTGCATCACGGCGTGAGATCACACGCAGCTCGAATGAACAAACAAGCAACGTACTATAAACCTGAGGATTCTCCCGTACTTTTCCTTGTCTGGAACATGTTTAGGTACGTCACCGTGGATGGCAATTGTCGTAGTAGCCATTGCGAAGAGTGAAAGGACACGAATGATATATGATGAGCGTGCCGAGAAGTGAGTGAAATATGGATCTTACTATCAGAGGAACACGCTCAGTTCGTGTCTTATATGCAGCCCATACCAGGCCCACGCGGAGGTGTAGCGAGCTGCTTTCTTTGATGGGCCGACAATAATGTCGCAGGTTGGTGTTGGTGACTCAATATAATGGTGAGGAACTGTCACGGAGGTCCACTGTGACATGTCCACACCCGGATTGCCTATTTTGGATATTTCGCCCCTGTCATTTCCTTCTCGTTCTGCCAGTGGCTCAGGCTGCTCTGCCTGGTACTTGTTGTTATTTCTCCTCGTTCGACCCGCGGCACCCGGTCGGAGTCGTCAGCAATCTGTCGGTTGGCCGATTCAGGTTGGCATGTAGATCCTCTTCTTCACAAGATAGACAGAGGCTGAGGGAGGGCTTATGCGTCATTCTATCTACCACATAACAGTGAAACCACGGTAGTAAAGTTGAAAATAAGCTAGGAGACGTGTGGGAAGCTAGTAGATGTACAATCGAGGCATAATGGAGGCTAATAACGTTTATCCAGATTGCCAGCGGGATAATAGAGCGTCTCCTGCCCGCACAAGGATGGAATGGAGAAGGTAAGCAAGCACCATCCGTGCAAGCGAAAAGCGCACACGTACCATCTGCCTTCTTGAAAGAGCCAAATAGTGCTTCATTCAGTACCCCGAGGAAGATCTTGTAAATGCGAACTGTCTTTTGTCATGCTCAATATCCACCATACAGGATGCCATCGTTCCCCTTCCACGAATTGAGCTAGTCTTGAACAAAACACTAAAGGAGTTGTGCCAATGCACATCAGAATCATGTGTAGAGAGATTCTGCGCCGAGAAAACATCAGTCCGAGTCCACCATTGTTACGAGGTTATGGCCTACTGTGCATTCAGGAACAACCACATTTTTCTCTTCGTCACGTTTTGTGTGGGCCTCGCTTCCGAGTCCCTGTACGCGTAGTAATGTGAGATTGTAAGACAACAGGAATGAAGCAGGTGGCCACCGTACGACAGCGACGATTCTCAGGTATTTTTCCATGTCTACTCCAGCGTCAGGAGCATTCATCGATGTCGTAGTAGTCATTGCGAAGAATGAGAGGGCACAAGACGAGACGGATGAAAGGATGAAGGTCACTCACGCAACAACCTATTTATAATGTTTTTTGGCGGTCCGAGTCGGACATTCGCATGCGGTGGAACCGTGGAAGTCCACGTAAACTCTTGTTGCTGCTCACCTAGACCGTGACGGACTGGGAAGGTCCACCATCGCAGTGTGCCGGTAACACTGTTCCCAGTTGCTTTGAATGTTTTCTCCCTGTCCGAGTCTCCTGGCAAGTCTGCCCTCAGGCACATGCCACTCAGTGGCAGACTCACGAAGATGGCAGACTCACGAAGACAAGCTATTCGTCCATTTGTATTGTTATCCAGTCAAGAATGAGTAGATGGGCAGACTTTACCCTTCCGTGAAGCTATGAAATTTACGTCCCTTGATTAATTGCTTCATGGAGATATCGGCGAAGGCGCCACGCAATGATGGCACGTGACGGGTGCTATCTGCTGACGGTGACCATTCAACTACTCCATGGCGGTATGTGAAAAAAAGCGAGTGTACATGTCTTACACTGACTTGATTTACCAGTGCTATGAAAGACCGCTGAGCTTGGTGTACAACGCGTACGCCAAGTTGACGCGCCACGAGCTCGTGCTCTTCCTCAAGGTCCGCAATTTACCGACCTCGGGTGCAGATCCAGAGCTCGTCGGACGACTCGCTCACCACGACTTCCACACCTATCACTTCCCCACCGCATCCGTAGACAGTCTCTCCTCCGCAGACTCTGCCGATGACCACACCGACCCGCTCCATTCACGCACACCCGATCTTCCCATCGAAATCCTTGCCGACATCCTCGACCACCTCGGTAACTGGCCCCTCTCCCGCGCACTCGGCGTACCCACCTCCCTCCCAGTCCCCCCTGAATGGAACAGTGCTTCCGCTTCCGACCTCGCCATGCTCACCGGCTCCATCCCCCTCATCCGCGCCTCCGATCCTGCCCTCAACCCCCCCACCCGGCTCAGCGCAATCGCCGTCATCCGCTTCGGGTACGTCCACGTCCTCGAATATCTCCTCGCCCACCACCGTCCTCTCTTCTTCACCCTC
This sequence comes from Tylopilus plumbeoviolaceoides, assembly GCA_003316375.1. Taxonomy (NCBI): domain Eukaryota; kingdom Fungi; phylum Basidiomycota; class Agaricomycetes; order Boletales; family Boletaceae; genus Tylopilus; species Tylopilus plumbeoviolaceoides. Next base: position 9,895 of record QFES01007664.1, read on the forward strand.
TTTGGCGACGACCTCATCCCCGTCACTGCGTCCAAGCACCGCCGCATCCCCGTGCTCGCGTGGTGGAAACACGGGTTCGAACAACACCCCGAGCTCGTGCTCCCCCCGAAACAGGGCACCATCGCCATTGCGATCGACGCTGCATCGAGCAACGGCAAAATCACCTCGCTCGATTGGTGGGCTGCATCGGGTCTCCCGCTCGACTATACCGAGGCCGCGCTCGAGCAGGCCAGTTCGAAGAACCACATTGCCGTGCTCGACTGGTGGAAACGGCAGCATCTACAGACGGGCTTGCCCCTCAAGATCGGTCGCGCGATGGACATGGCAAGTGCCGCCGGCCACGTTGGCGTCCTAGAATGGTGGGCCACGTCACAGCTCGAGTATCAGTATGACCGCCACGTCATGCAGCACGCGAGTTGTATGGGCAAGGTGGACGTCTTGGAGTGGTGGTTGGGTAGCGGTCTGCAGATCTCTTTCGACCCCGAGGCGCTCACTGGCGCGACGCGTCATAACCGCAGCGAAGTCCTCGAGTGGTGGGACAAAAGTGGACTGTCCATCCAGTATCGGGTGTGCGACATCGAAGAAGCCCTGGAGGATGCTATCGGAGGAGGACACAGGGCAAGGCGATGGTGGAAGCAGAAGGGCCTCGACTTCAACGCGAACGACAAGGAGTGGATGAAACTCCAAAACTTGAACTAATAACCTCATGTGCTTTTATCAACCGGACGCCGCAGGACCGTCGTCCTCTAGAATTGACCTGCTATATCGTTAATCGTTCAATACCAAATGGTGTTTGGTCTTGCAGTGTATTTTAGGGATGAATGCAGTGGATGCAAGTACATTTTTAGGACCCCATGTACACAAGGCCGTGTAAAATGCAAAAGTAAAAACAGTCGAATGATCGCCAAAATATAAGCAACAACATAGATAAGTCTACAGTCCCGGGCTATTCGTGAAGGTGCCTGTAGAGCGCGTCAGCCAAAAAAAATCACCACCGACGCACACGCCGACGTACTGCCCCAGCACTTTGTTCATTTTGAACATGTCGATCTTATCCACAGAAAAGACAGCACGAAGCGCGTCGTCGCACAGAATCTCCCTCTTGTTCGACGGGTTTTGCAACGCGTTCTGCCGGATATACACCCACAGCTGTTTGACGACCTGCGGGCGCGACATGCGCTCGACCGCGAGCACCGCCGACAGGGGCTCGCTACAACACGAAAAATCAGGTCAGCGAACGACACCACGCCGCGCGCGTCCGCATGACTCACCTGAGCGTGTACTCCTTCGCGAACCCGCCCCTGGCCGCGCGCCGTTTCTTCGGCTTCGTCTCTCCCTCCCCCTCCTCCTCGTCCTCCGACTCGACCGCCGCTGCGCTCTTTTTCGGTTTGCGCTTCCCCTTGCGCGGGCTCGACGACGACCCCGCACCAGCAGCGGCCAACGACGCACCCCGCCGCGACCGGCTGTTGATCTCGGTCGAGAGCCGTCGCGCGAGCGCAGCGTCGCTCTCTTCGACGCTCCGCGCTGTCTTGCGCTTCTTGCGCGGTTTCTCGTCTTCCTCGTCGTCTGCCTCTTCTTCTTCTTTCACCCCTTCGCCCTCGCCCACGCCCTCGCCGTCGTCCCCCCCGTCCCCGTCCTCCTGCGTCCGCTCAGACGGCCCCCGACTGACCTCCTGAAACGTCCTCGCAATCAGTTCGTCCACCTCCCCACGCCGCGTCTTGAGCACCCCCGCCGTCAACCCGAGGTGCGCATATGCCGGGTCCTCGAGGAGCGTCTTGCGCACGCGCTTGGCGCTGATCGTCGACAGGTCCGTGCCCGGCGCACGCAGGATGCGCGTGATGGGCTTTTCGAGCGCGGCGAGGTCGAGGGTCATCCCGAGGGGTCTCTAATGATGGCACAGTGTGGGTCCTGTGAGAAATCAATCACGAATACTGTCCCCGTCGTCGTCGTCGTCGTCGAGCAGCACGCGCGTGTCGACCTTGCTGCAACCAAAAACCACCCCAAGCAAAGCCAAACAAGGCTCACTACCACATGGTATTACTACTTCATACGCATCACCGCCAGATCATCCAGTCCTGTCGCGCAGGATCCCCAAACGGCGGGAACAAACCCAGATTCTCCCGTTGCTCTTCCCCAGGCTGTTGTCGCTCCTCCTGCGCCCGCCGTGCCCGCTCCACGATCCGCGTCCGGATGTAAATCAAGATCGCCACGGCCACACACAGCCCGACGAGCAGCATCGTCTCCGTAAACTCGTCCCCGGCCTCCTCCCCACGTCCACCTCTCAACGCCGCGTCAAAGTAGTCTTCGGGTCCGAAGTCGCCCTCGCGCTCGTTCTCAGCGTTCCGCCGGTCCCTCGCCCACTGACAACAAACCGCAGCGTCAGCACCGAAAAACGAACCGCAAGCGACACGCCTGACCTGAACGAGATCCTCGTCTTCCTCGCGACGCCCTTCGCCTGTGCGACGTTTGTGAAACTCTTCTCTGGCTTTACCCATATACCACGACCCATCGTCCCGGAAATCGTCTTCCGCGTCCTCTGCGACTCGTTCCTCCTTGGCATCCGATGACGCAGCCGAACCAGCATCGATTTCTCGTTTCAAATTGGCTCTCTCTGCGACGGATACTGTGATAGGACATGGTCAGCGGGAGAGATTATCAAAAACGGAACACCGTACGTTTGTCTTCGTCGTAGCCCCACAATGAAAGCCCATTTTGTCCACCCTGCAACGTATGCCAAATACTCTTGGCATACAGTTTGATCAACGACAACACCACGGGGAGGTACGCTTCGCTGTTCGTTTCTAGCGCTTGATCGTAGTGCCGCTTTGCGAGATGGAAATCCTGCCCCAAGAGTAAATCCTGGCTTCCCTCGACGTCCACCCACTCACCTGAGGTACCCCCTTGCCGTTCTCGTACATCCAGCCCAGGTTCCACATCGCAAGCGCGCACTGCTGCGTGTCTGCGGCACTCTGATAATATTTCGCTGCTTTTTCCCAGCGTGCGGATTCGGCTTCCTCTGGCACGCCCAGTCCATGGTAGTAGTAGTCCCCGACCTTGACCAACGAGTCGATGTTGCGCTGCGCAGCAGACCGTGTCCACTGCGTCAACGCGAGTCGCGCCGTATCGTTGGACGCTTTCGTCGGCGCGAAGTGCGTCATCCGCAGAATACTTCGATCTAAAAGACGTTAGGCACAGAACGGACGTAGCCACGACGAGGCTGACCTTGGTCCAAGACGTACGCCAGGTTATTCTGAGCCACCTCGGAGCCTCGCTCCGCGGCGATCCACCATTTGAGAAGGGCCATCTCCTTGCCTCGAACGGTACCGCTCCGCCAGGCAGACTCGGCCTCGTTAACGAGATCCTCGTCCCAGAGCCCACGTTCAGCCACGAGCTTGTAAAACGACACCGCGTTTGCACACGAACCCGCCGCGTAACCCTGGGAGACCCCGAGAATGCGCATATTCATCGTGTTGATCTTGGCCAGGTAAAAATGCGCTTCAAATGGCGAGCCATACCGAATCGCTGTCTCAAAGTACGTCCCCGCCAACTTGGTCTCGCCCTTGCCTGGATGCCACCGTGCTTCAGATCACTCAACAAGACATGTTTCGCGCGCCACGTACCATAGTGGTACTTCCCAATGTTGACGAGCGCATCTGCCAGCTCTTGCCCCGCCGCATGCGAAAAGTAGCCATTGGCCTTGGCGACGTCGTGCCGTCCCTTGACCAGACCGTCTCGCCACATGATCCCCAACCCATTGTGACACTCCCGATCGCCGTACTCGGCCCCACGCTCAAACCACATCATCGCCAACTCATAGTCCTGCTTGACGCCCTCGCCACGCAGGTACATCCGCCCCAAGTACGCGGCGCTCTTGGGCGCCCACCCGGGTTGCGTGGCGGGATCGGTCTTCTCGGTGTTCAAGGCAGCGTGCTGCAGCGGATGGAGCGGATCACGCGGCCACAGTTGACGCGCAATCCTCAGAAAATAGGACCGCGCGAGATGAAAGTCTTGGCCGATACGCCCCACCCCTTCAGACCCAGACCCGATCCCGCCCGAGGTCGCGTAGATGCTTCCTTGATAAAAGATCTTGCCAAGCTTGTAGGCAAAGTCCATCTCACTGCGGTCGGCGTTGAACTGGGGAGGGCATGGTCGATGGGACGGGCGTGATGCTGAAAGAAAGACGCACCATGTAGTACTCGAGAAGGTCGTCCCACGTTTCCCCTGCCGCCTGAGCGAACCCTGCCTTGACAGCTGGCTTCCCAATGTTGGGCCCCGTCGAGGCAACGCTGGCACCCGGTCCGTACACTCCCCCATCCAGGTCGGAGAGTCGTGTATGCGTGTAAGGAAGGGTGAGACCCCCCGGAGGGCCTGACAGGAACATCTCCATAGCTAGTCAAGACATGTCAATAGGTCGAACAGAGCATGCAATACAGGACGTGTTTACCGGTATCAGCGGCGGCCTCGTACCATTCCACTGCCCGAGAACAGTCTTCCAAGGTACCGATGCTACTCCAGTAGCGGTATGCGAGCGCCATCTGCGCGCCCTTGTGCCCTCCCTGCGAGGCGAACGTGTAATACAACATGGCTTTGGCCTGATCCACGGGTGCAGCGTCTGCGTACCCTGTGGCATAGAAGAACGCCAGGAGGGCTTGCGAGGTCGCGTTTCCGGTCAACGACGCATGTGTCGAGAAATATGCGTATGCCTGCTTAGGGTCCGACGTGAAGTAGATATTTGGGGGGAACTGCAGACGCTCAGTCGATAACACAACACGCACTGCGACAAAGGGACACACGTACAAGAGACAGCTGAGCGAGCGTGTAGAGCGCGTCCGCGTGCCCGAGTTCGGCTGAGTACTGGAGGAGATCGATCACCTTGATCGCCTTGGCGCACATATCCTCGTCTTTTTTCCGTGCGGCTACCGGTGTACTGTCTAACCAAGCGAAAAACCGAAACGGAGAGTATTTTTGGCGGAGCTTGAGGGCGATGCGGACGGCGCGACCGATGGGGCCTTGGCCCTGAGCGCTGGGGAAATATGAGGACAGGAACGACGGTGAGTCCGAGGTGCTCGAGGATGTGAATGGGTCGTGGTCGTAAGGAAGTGGGTGTGCGGTGATGTTGGAGAGGGTTATCATGGCCACCTTGAATGCATGGGCAGCTGATCGAAGGTCAGCGACGCGTGCATGGCGGTGAACGGGTGCCACACCTTCGGTGGCTTGATCCACATTGGCAAGCGTGCGTGGTGGTTTCTGCAGAGACATTTAGAGACATGGACAAGGTTATAAGCGAACCTACGGGTGTCTCGGGCGTGAGTTCTGGTTGTACCTAACGAAATACAGTCAGTAAGAGCGACCGACTTTGTGCGCCTGTCTTACGGGGTCTGGTTGTGCAGCGACGGAAAATGCAGCGAGTGCGACGAGGCCAAAGGCGAGCCACGCAGAACGTGTTCGACGACTCGACTTCATGGTGTAGAGCATAGTTTCGCACCGCCACAGAACCGGCCACGTTGACCCCGTCGCAATCTAATCTACTTAATGTGACTACGCAGCCACGCCAGCCCATAAACGACACATGTAATGACCTACACCTTTCCACCCATGATCTAGATCGAGATTGAGTCCATGTTCGATATGGAGCATAAAAGACGTACATATACAGCCAGACTGGAGACCCCCTTGAGCTTCTTACATTCCTCGATGACGTTGCGTCCCAGAGTGGTATTCAACGTGCCAGCGTCTCGGTGCTGTCGGAGATACCTTTGGGTAACGATCGGCGTACTCACGAGGCATAGCGGCACCAACAACACGCACCGGAGGCAGATTTCTTCTTTAAAGTCTTGATAGACCCTGCGATTGCTTTTCCGCTTCAAGCGACCGATTTATCAAGCGAATGGACATGGGCGATGGGGCGAACCGCGTACCTCGAGTCTACGTGCGGCTTCCTCATAAACATGGCTTTGATGGATCAGGAAATGGTCCGCGAGGACAAAAAATGACACCCCAGAGAGATACATTTCATACAAACAAGCAGCCTTGTTTCCTCCATAACCCACGAACCGTTCGTCGCACCTACAATGTAAACATCGCATACCGCCATGTTAGGACCGAACCACAGCACGTACCATGGGGGTCCTTCTTTCTTGAATATGACGTATGGCTCGTACGCGGACTGGTACTGCTTAATTCTGTACACCTCCCCCGGAGAGGCGCTATAAAAGTGAGGATAATCACTGCTATTATGCCCCGGAGCCCACGATTTGTGAAACATGTCGATTTTACCTCTCTTCACAAGGTCCAACAGGACCTGAAAACAGGCTCGTTCTTCATTGCATTAATGTAAGAGTCGAACAAATACCTTTTTGTCAGTCGGGAAAACGTCCGGATCCAACCCGTCTCGTTGATTGAGATATTCAAACGCCGGAACGACCAGCGCCGCGTGGCCATCCTGGAGACTGCGCCCAACCTCACCATCCAACCCAGCGCGAACACGACTTCGAAAGTCGGTACAAATCGCGAAATCGACGTCTAGCATCATGACGAATTCCGTCCGTGCGAACAGACGGGCAGCATTGCGCCAAGTGTTGAGTTGACGCGCAAATGGAGAGAGCACAAGGTGTACGTCGACGAAACGGGACATTCCTGGAGTGGACGTGTATAGGTCGTGTAACGCGTCGAGAATAGCATGCGCATCACTGGGGACCACGTGAACCGCTGCGGATATCGGACCTGCGCAGATTATTGACAGCCAACAGTTTGAGAACATGGTTCTCGCACCTTGATATCGTTTGGCTAACTCGCCAAAGGCCTTGAATCGATTGAACGTCACGAGCGTAGTGATAGTGATATCGCCGTCTTCAAAAGCCGCCGAACCTTTGTAGTAAAACGGTATGATCTTGCACGGTTGCATGCTCTGAGAAAAGGCTTTCGACAGAAAGAGCGACTCCTTCATCGCAACGTCATGAGGACCGCCGACGTCGCTCTCGACCGGGGGTGTAGCAGGCCAGTACAACGTCTCTTCAGGGAGGTCGAACGGGACAGAGGCGTGCTTCAGGTGTCGCAACTTTACGCCTTCTTTCACACCTTGGGGAATAAGAGTGAGCCATCCGTGGATCTTCAGCGCTGTAGTCATGAGCAGAGAAAACGAGGAATAGACGATAGCACTGGATACATAGACGGCGAGGAGGGCATGAGCGAGCCTCCTGGCCATGGCGGGATCGAACATGGCCTACGTATGACGGTACAAGCTGATCACGGCAAAACAATGGCCGACCCAGAATGTACGTTTGGCATTCTCCTGTCACGGGGATGCCGGACATAAACCTCACAGGAATTTGGGGAGCGGGTCGATATGTTTGTTCCCAAGGCATCTCCGACGAGCTGTGGAGGTGGTGAACTGGTACCAAGTGATTCGGAGTCTCCGAATCTTCACAGCGTTCCAACTTCACACGACACTCTGGATCCACATCACCATGGCGAGTCTGCCAGTGTCGATCCCAGAAGCATACAAACGCCTAGTATCTCCCCTGGACAAATGTCCGTGAGTAACATCATGATCGTATCGCACCGACATATCAACCCCAACACCGTTCCCAGTCAGACGATCGAGATCCTCCCCGGCGATGAGGCAATCACCCAGGATCCCAGGTCGGACCCATCCTTTGCGCCATTCCTCTTCGTCGAGGGCAACCTCGGTGTGTCCCCAAAGATCCTGGGAAAAGTCTACCTCCACGCTGTCGGCATCTTCAAAACCGCGCGCAGCGTTGTACCAACGCGGCCCACCTCGAAGCCCCAACAAAACCCTGACGTCGACCCCTCTCTCCTCCGCATGCTCGCTGAATCCTCCTCGGTGCTGTTGCTCGTCAATCCAACCCACCAGACAGCCATCAACGCCAGAAAACACCTCGTTCGGATGCGCCAGATTGATCCACAGGCCGAGCTGCGTTTCCTCACATGCCATCTTCCCTCAGAACATGCCGCTAGTCAATCCGAGCTATGGCATCACAGGCGATGGCTCCTTAGCGCCGCATACGATCCGCATACCTCAGATACTGCGGACGTGGATCCCTGTTGTCGGCTTCACTTTGCCTCACAGGAAGCGCTCCAACAAGAGCTCGAGTTAGTATCTCGAGCTTGCGAGATTTATCCTCGGAATTACTTCGCATGGGCCCATCGACTGATATGCATACGGAGCCTTCTGTCGGAGTACCTCACCGGCACGGATTCCCTGGGCTTTGTGACGATCTTCCGCAACGAGTTCGCAAACATCAAAGGATGGATCGACCGCCATTTGTCTGACTACACCGCGATCCACACCATCCTCGCAATCTCTCAGATTGCTTTCCAGAGTGAAGATCTGTCCTTGATAAAGATAATTTTCGAGGAGGATCTGCTGAACCATGCCATCTCGCTTGTGCAGGAATACCCCACTCACGAGGCACTTTGGATGTATGTCCGAACAGCTCTCGCTATGCCAGCCACACGACAAGAACAACGAGTTCAGCGGTTTGTAGACCATTTTGTCCAACCTCTGATACGTGTACAGCATGCAAAGATCAGTAGAAAAGAGGATCTTATCCAGGCATCACAATATGCCAAACAATTTATGGATAGAAAATCTGGCGAGAGGTCAGCAGACTTAAAACTTGGTACGCTTTCATGATCCTTGATAAAGCAACTGGTTAATACATCACCTTGGCAGTTCGTTCATGACGGTTTTCCGGTCTTTGCAATACAATGTGGTGGGAGTCAATGGCAATCTAGGTTGCCTAGCATGACAATGTGTACAGTGTATATATTATCGCTGTCTTACATGGTTGAGGAGGAAAATGTACATATCAATTAGCCTCACAAACTGAGTATAATATAAAAACATGAAGACATGCTAGCATGAACCACTTCGATCACAGGTTCTTCCTCTTCTTCACTGGAGACTTACTCCTGCTTTCCTCGTCTTCAATCTCCAAGGCCTTTCTCTTCTCACCTACGTTAGTTAGTTTTTTACCCTTAGGCTCAGCTTCATCATCAGATGCAAAAGGATCATCCTCTGCAACCTTCTTTTTGACAAGTTGCTTTGCCTTCCCTCCTGTAGACTTGGAGACCTTGGATGAATCCGCTGCTGAGCTGGTGGCTGCTTTAGTAGCAGAGAGTTCAGCATAGTATGCCTCTTTTAGCTCCTATGAAGCAGTCTTAGCCCGATGCAGAGGGACCAAATGATACACAAACCTTGATCTCGGATTCCTTGAGTAACGACACATTCTTCCAGACCTACCAAAGCTTCAACCAATACAGTCAAGAGGAACGGGTCACCTACAGTCGAAGGTATGCCGCTAGGATGTTTGCTGTCCAAGCCTATCCACGACAATTAGCGAGGAGTGCACATAGAAGAAGACGAACCATACCAATTATTGTATATAGATCAGACTTCACCCCACTGAGATTGAGTCCATGCTGTCTCAATAATACTTTCATGACCTGTCAACCCATATTGAGTACGTGGAATTCGAAATAAGCAGCATTTTGAACATACTGCAGTAACATCTTCCTTGTCATAGATATCAGGCATGTATATGCATATAACATGCTGATGTCCATGGTCAGCATTATCTGGTGACGTGGCTACCTTGGCACAGAAAGCAGAAGTAGAAGACAGGGGACCGGAGGCGAGGGATGCTATTTAGATATTAGCCACAAGGCGAGTATAACTGAGAAATATTACAGGCTATCTTGCTCCAAATAACGTCTACCTTGTCCGATGGAGCGAAGATCAACCTGTAGACATAAAGAATGCGTGGGCAATCAAGGTCTCCGGGAACGTACCACTTCCCGCACACATAGCCATACTGGTTGGATATATCCTTCAGCTTTTCAGCAGCTTCAGCTTGCACCTACGTGAGAATGAGGACGTCTGGACGCAAGCGGCGAGACAATCATTGACCTGTTCTCGGACTTCCTTTTTACTTTTCGCCCCCGTTTTCTTACTGGCGCGAACAGGGATTGATGAGTCATTCTAATGGGATATCAGGGAAATATCAGCACTGAAAGTCGCCCATATTACCTTGATTTGTTCAATCTTCTCCGTGACTTGTTGTACTTGGACGACTTGAGTCTCGCGTAACACGGTAAAGGTGATGTACTTACAGTACGCCGCGGCCTCTACGATCGCCGCTGCTTCGTTCTCAGCCGACGATTCGTTATCGCGCTTGCTCCGTCGTGCCCATATCCACTGAAAACGCGTGTTATTAGTGGTACGTCGTACACGCAAACGACGCGTTCTGACTGGTTTTGTGCCGTCGTTTTGGATCATGGACGGCTTATACTGTGTGATGTGAGACGCGTGAACGGCGCCGTATAAGCAGTAGACGAATACCTTGGCCACGAACTCTTCGATGGAGAGTGTGGAGTCAGGAGACCAAGAATACGGATACTCCGCAGGGATCGTATCGTCTGAGCGTGCTGCAACTTTTGACATGATAGCGTTGGACGAGACTTTTTCGGTTGGAAGGACGAGATGAACGCGCGCATCACGTGATCCCAGCCACGTGGGATGACATGATGGTTTAACTTCTGGTTGAACGTACGTTGAACCTTCACATTGATGGAACATAGCTTGCACTGGCAAGGCAGAGTCTGAGTGGCTGAGAAGCCACACCCACGCGGCGCCGGACCCCTCATCGCCAATATAAACGTTCGCCGGCGTCCCGAACATGCCGTCACAGGAAGTTTCACAGCTTGTCGAAGTCACGAACGGCCAAAGTTCTTCTCTATGGATTTTCTGCCATGAACACATCGCGGTGGCAGCTGAAATACATAACTCCTTGGAGGTGACCCCCCTTTGCTCTGTTTCACAGCTGGGCAGGATAAACAAAACGTCCGCGGCACTGGCATGGCGGCCCTCGATCACAGCGGAAGCCCTCACCGCAGCTAGCGGGCTGACGGTCCGTTCCCCTCGACCCCTCGACGCCGACGGGTCACCTCGAGGTGAGTCGACACATGGGAACAAACCTGGCAAGAACCCAGGACGATCCTGAAAATTAAGGCCGGCTTCCCTCAGTATCGCGCGCGTCACGACACGACCATCGTGCGTACAATAATAGTTTGCGTTACTCAGTTATATGGGGAACGCCACCGCAATCAGCTGCGACCCAGCAGCCAAGAACTTTCCCATGTCGAACAACAACCAAGGAGAAACAAAGATGTTCCGTGATGCTGGCCCTGCACTAAAATCAGTGGCAAATCAGCTTGTTGAAATCGTAGCCACCAGTGTTTGAACCACATGCCATTTCCCTTGTGGGTGGAGTAGATCGACACAGTAATTGGCCAACAAATTTAGTTTCAGATCTGAACCAAAGTGCAGCGGCCCGGCGTCGCTCACCCAAGTTGCAATAGTGTGTTTGATGGTAAATGCTATCTCATCAAAAAAATGCACATGTACAAGATGCATCTCTTGAATGATCATCCTTGGGGAAAGCGATTGAGACGAGAGAGATAGAGTTGTCCTTCCCACTCAGATTAGCATGTGACTCGGCATAGCCGTCCAGTTCTAATGTGAACAGTGAAGCGATCCTGATGGATTATGCATATGTCGCAAGGAAGCGCGACGAATGCGCGACTCAATAAAATCGTCGATAATGATGCCCACGCATAAGCATTCTATTTAATCAGAACCGATTGAGATGCCTATCATCTGTGTCCAGCTGGATACTTGACTGTGAGAAGATGCCACGGTACAAGAGCTAAAGAAATATTGATGCAGGCATGCACGATAAGCAAGAACAGTGTGAACTGCTTCTGCGTCCGCAATACTTGACCCATTGGTATATCCTTGGGCAAGTCTTGATGGAACTTAGCACGAAAAATCGCACGACCGAAT
>QFES01007666.1:0-20416 GCA_003316375.1 Tylopilus plumbeoviolaceoides
TCTCCGACCATCGCGCAATCGAGACTCATCAGAGGCGCTTGCGCAGCGCGACTCGCAGCGTTGAAGGTGGCCGGTAGGGTCACGTTGCGCCTTCCCCTTTACGACTATCAAGCGAGAGTCGAGGACTTGGCTGCGAACTTGGCATGGTCCATTGCCACGACACAATCCTACCCGAAGTACGTACTATGAGAGTATATGGTGTCTATCTTCTTACTTATAATGCTTGCTCTCTGGAATTTGCCGTCTCACCAGCTTGACTCCACGCGCAGTAGCCGTTGGACAGCGTGTTTAGGCGCAGGATTCGGAGATTGGACGATGCCGTTGTTGGCCCATCAACACGCCGCTTCCACCCCATCCGTGGTCCCTCAGCAGAATCTGGCTACCTTGACCCCGTCGGGCATAACCGATCACCGATGATCTATCCTTAGAGTGTGAGTCACTTTCTACTTTCGTCCCATACCCTTTGCCCAACACTGCTCACTATACGTATATAGTCAGCCCACTCGATGTACTCTCGCGGACTCGACGGTTAACGGTTTGCCATGCCCACCACTCCCCAGCGGGCGTCAAACACGGGTAAGTAGTAGTTTCTACCGCATCTATCGATCGACTTACCAATCGTCAAAAGTTCGCTTTTTTGCCCTTCTCAATAACGAACCAGCGCGTATCTCAGTCAAACTCAGCGACACGCTCACCGAGGTTTTTGAAACGATTAGAAAGGACCCTCTCACATCTGGATTCATCGTGGCGAATGCCACACCACATCTTCTACAAAGCTTGACTCCACGCGCAGTAGCCGTTGGACAGCGGGTTTAGGCGCAGGGTTCGGAGATTGGACGATGCCGTTGTTGGGGTAGAGTTAGAAGCCCGCAAGCTGTGGATTCCGGGATTACGCCCAGAGGAGCAACAGCCGAAGTGTGATGAAAAATGGATCGTTACTAAAGCCTTCTGCCTTGATTCGTTGTGTGGCATCGCTTAGCCTAGCGTATCGCCTTAAACTGATCTGGACCGTCTTGGAATTCCACCAACCTTTTCGATACCCGCGTACCCAAGATGCCCCTCGACTGAACCCCCACGCGGTTCTTCCGCTGCTCGGCCCACATTCCAGTGAGAAAAATGACGGTTATTCTAGATGACATTGTGGCGCCGGGCACTTTAAAAAAGCAGAAGTCTTTCGCTAGACCTGCCAGACCTACTTTACCTGCGATTTCTATGGCCCTCCCTTGTGGTGACTGCGACCAAACTTTTAAAGATCAAACCGCACGAAGCCGCCATCGTTGGAGTCAGCACTCTGAAATCCCCCCCATCGTCGTGGCCGGCAAGAAATATACCTTCACGAGGGAGGACAACAAGTTACATTGCCCTATAGCTCAGTGCCAGCGTTCCTATGTCCATAGGGATAAATTCATCAGACACATCAAAAAGGCGCATGGAATTACGAGCCAGCCCTCAATGCCATCACCTTCGCTGGAGGGGTCATTGCAACGCAGCAGCATCCATAGCCAGCCGCTTCAAATCGTCCCTCCACCTACATGTACGCCACACGCTACATTTCCCTCAGCTTGTAATACTTATTCTTCTCACAGGCAATCAGTTGGGTCGTGGTGGCGAGGCTCCGGCACGCATGCCCTCCAGTGTTGCGTGTGAGGGCCGGTTGCGGCCTCCCCTCGACCCACCAGAACATGGTGAGATTTTTTTTCCTGCGTTTCCAGGGTGAGGAATTGCGTTCTGATTTTTTTAGGACCCATCCGCCTTAGTAACACTATCTCGCCAAAGGTGGAAGAGTCTGCTGCCTCTGGCCCAAGTCCCAGTCATTTTGAAGGTGAGCACCTCCTAGTAACACCGCTTTTCTCTCTCACAGGAGGTTGGTTAGCGGAGGGGTTACCCTGCACCGGTAGTGCGGCCTTTGAATCTTTATCCCCTCCATTAGACACTAGTCAGAATCAGGGTAAACCAACTAAGTGGGCATACGGGTGGTTGTGGCTACTGCAAGGCCTGTTCAGCAAGGGACCTCCAAAGCCTCCCGAGCCGGCGTGCGCCAGGGAAGCGGTGTCTACACCCGAGAAGGTCCTGGACCCGCGAAAGTTAGCTGCCCAGGTCTCCGACATTGTGGCAGAGGCAGTCATGGGAAAGCTGGCTGCGAATGGCTTGACCCCTGAAAACATTAAGAAACTTACATCCTTGGCTGAAGCGGCGTCCCTCCCAACGACAGAAGGCTCGCAAGCATCCAGTCTTGCGGAAGCGATCTCAAGCAAGCATCCAACCCTCTCTCAAACGCAGGGAAATGTTGAGAAACCGGTGGCTAGTCGGGGAGGGACTCCTTTCCTTGCGGGCACTGCGATGGGTTCACAGGTGGTTGGAAGCCCCATTCACTCGGACGACTCGCACAGTTTAGTGATCTCTTCTTCCTTTTCCGAGAATCCGTTCGACCCCTCCACTTGGGCTGCTGAGAACCGGCGGGACTCACCTCATCCGTTCGACACGTCTCCAAAGTTCTGTCCCTCGCCGATCACTTCTAGATCTCGAAAGCGGGTCATACCGGAGGAAGAATCAAGCCCACCACCGAAGAAGCAGCGGCACGAGAAGGTCGAGTATGAGCATTGGACAGAGAATGCTCATGTGGGGGGCAGACTGCGGGACGGACGGCCCCGACATTCAAGCTTCTGCGCCAGCGAGGAAACCCAGGTAAGCGTACCTCTTCGCCGCGTGAGTTAACCGACCGGGCTTAAACATGCATCAGTCTCCAGGCACTGCGACCAACGTGGTCTCAACGCGAGGCTCCCTCGTCGATGTTGTTGAGCTTGGGCTTACCGGAAGTGTGGCAACGAGGAAGGTTAGAGCGTCGCCAGCCAATTCTTCACCCTGGACTGACGAAACGTGCACCAGCATTTGCCCAGCTACCCCTCTGCCTCTGCGCCGGCATTTTTGATACCCAGGCTGCCTAGCTCCTCGCAAGATCAGATACCGAGTGGTTCATTGCTGAGGGCCAGCCAGTCTAGGCTAGGGAAGGCAGGCCGCTTGGCGCGCTCGCAACTGTTGAACAAGTACATGCCAAGACTCCGCGACAAATGCCTCTTCCACTTTGTGCATGCGGAGCAGCTGGTGCCCGATCATTTCCCCGCATGCGAATACCTGCAGCCCGAGGACGATTATGAAACCTTCAGGCGGTCATTCGTTTTCACCAAGTACGAATATTGCTTCAGCTGCGGAGCACCTCAAGATCTGCAGCACAATGGGGAGTGCCCGGCATTCCATGCAAAACTGACCTTCGGAAGGTGTGGCTACAATCACATCCTCTTCAGGACTGCGTTCTGCATCTGGCAGAGTCCTAGCCTGAGGGCAGAAATGACTCGGGATCTCGACATTGAAATTTCTATTACGCATCAACAAGACTTTTCCCGATGGGCGCAGGAAATTAAAGCATCAGATGGTAAATACCACAACTGTGCCGAAGCCTTTCTTTGGTTTTGCAAACGGTTAGAAATACGCTCTCCGTCTTTTTTCTTGTAGAGGTCTATAAAGCTTCTGTAGTAGCTCCCTCTGTACTTTGCTATAAAGTGCCCTGAAAGGCACCACTAGCCGCACCACTGAGCATTCAGCAGATTGGTCATGCCCCCTGAGGGTCGGCGACCAATCGACCCCCTGGGCATGACGACTGTCACCCAGCTTGTTCGCCGTATATCTGGGCAAGCCCTACAACACCACTGCAAGGTGTGTCCAACGTCATCACCGTGCCCGAGCCAGTGGATCACCGACGTGCAGCGCAGAGCTATCCGGGATCCCATTGCCATCGCCGGTCTTGACACCCTCTGCGTCATCAATGACGCCGCCACTACCGCTGGGGCATAATCAAAACCGATTTTCCTGAACCAGAGAACCTCTGCCATGCCTGTCGCCATCGTCGCCATCTCAAAGGTCAGCTCATCATCATATCCGCTGCCTACGACAAGCATCTCGGCAGTTGCAGCATCGTTTACGCCCTCCTCCATCACTTTGCCAACGAGTTCTCAAAGCAGACGTCCTGTCCGGCTAGAAGGCCACTTTCCGTCTGGCTCAAGGATGTGAACACCTCAAAAACGTATACTCTGCCAACTCCGAGGCTCTCAGCGCTGAATCCCCATGAACGACACCATTGCCTCCTCCAAGCTCACCCATGACACCTACGAAGAACTCTCGCCCCTGTCCTCGGTCGTATCACCCTTCCTCTTCAACAAACCTTCAACGAATCTGGTCTCTCCATTGACCAAATCGACGCCGTTGTGCTCATCGGTGCCACAACATATGTCCCTTCCGTCCTCGCATGTGTACTAGCAGCGCTCGACGGAAAGGCGCCCTCAACCAAGACGAAACCGTTCCCCGCGGTGCCAACTTCGCCTGTGCCTTCCTCAGCCCCGTTGGCCGAGCGTGCGAATGGGTAGTACCCAATCAACTCCATTAACATTGTTGGGTGTCACTTGATCGCCGGGTGCAATCCATACTACATCACAAGAGCTCGATTGCCTCGATTGCCTAGTACACGTGGGTCCACTACAGGAAACCCTTTCCGATCGCCTTGTCGGTCAGTTTTGGGACATCCGGATCTTCTTCGACATTGGATAACGGATCATATGACCAGGCTGCCTTTTCTTCTGCCTTCTGCCTTCTTCTGTAAAATAAGGTAGGTCTCGGAAACATGCAGCGACAGGTTTGCTCACTTGCTGAGCGGCTATGGCACGCGTCTCCGTGTTCTCCTTCACACGATCGATCCTTTTCCGTTTGTGGTCGACTACCTTCTCGATTTTGGTTTTGTTGAGGCGGTTGATTTTTTCACTTCGGAACGTGAACTGGCAGACACTGAGTGACTCGGATGAACGGAGGTTCAGAACACAACGCACCTCTCTTCACCTATGTAGATTTGAAAGATGAAGCAATATTACACAATGAGCTCCAAGGCAGACATACTCGTTTGTCGCTGTGGAAGGAAACTTGGCCAACAGCCATGTCTCCTTGTTTCTAGCGTACGACTGAGGTCAGCTTGATTCGTCGAGCTTTGAATCGAGTATGCGTGCCTTGAGGTTGTCGGCAGGTGTGTATATGATGGTCAAATCGTCTTTCTTGTCGCCTGCGATATCACAGGATGAGAGATGGGAAAGTGATGGCCGAGCGATTACTTGCCCTCGATCGAGTTTGCCTTGACCAACTGGGCACAGTCTGTCAGAAGGTCCTGGGGTACTAGTATCGTTTCCCAAGTCATTCCTTCGGGCATGCGAAGGTATACATGGCAGACGATAGCTTGTGGACGTGGAACCACACGTCCTGAGGCCAGGCATATTTGATCAGGTCTTCGTCTGATCTGTGCGAGTGAACGTCGGCCTTGGGTGCACGATAAGCTGGTACGTCTAATGTTTGCTCACCACACAACGTGAAAAAGAGGACCATGGTCGATGTAGCGTGGGAAGACTTGCAATCTTCTGACTTTCTCCATTACTGTAACCTCCAGACCGTATTTCCTATCTAATCATCCTCGCCGTTGTGTTCTATGCTCATTAATGTTGGCGCCAGTCACACTCACCCTCAAAGATGCAACCTGCCCCCAATCGGTTAGGACTTGGTCTGCGCCCACCTTTGCCATCGTATGACCAAGGTCCCTCAATATCGGCTCTTGCACAGCAGCAGCAAATGATGCATCAGCCCTTTATGCCCCCTCAAAAGCAAACAACGCTGTTCGTCGGCTCGATATCCGGCGGGATCACCGATGGCTTTCTTAACCGGATGCTCGCCGTGAGTACCCCGTATTCGCAGTGACTCGCTGCACGTGCTAAACTATCTGTCAGGCCTGTGGTCCCGTCAAGTCGTTCAAGCGGTTCATCACCCCTGCAAACAAACCATAAGGATTCGGTTTCGCGGAATACGAGGATCCAGACTCTGCAATTAGATGTCTGACACTGCTCCAGGGCATTGAACTACCAGCGCTAGAGGACGGATGTGCGAACAAAAAGCTACTGGTGCGCCCCATCACTATCGCCACAGCTGTTCCATTCCTACGACCCATATACTTCTCAGATCAAAGCCGATGAAAAGACGAAATTGTTTCCGCGCAAAAAATGAAGACCGACGTAAGTTGACAAACCCACGAACAAATCGTCTCAGCAAGTCCTTGCCAACTTTGCCGCGTTCAATCCACCATAACCGAGGGCGGCATCGTCAGCTTCTTGGACAAGGATTTCCTTGGGAAGGTCTCGAACTGCAAGGCGCTACGTGACCCGGGTTCACCGCTAATCCACCCTTCGTGAACAACGTCACCGACCCTTTGCTCAAGGCGTTTGCACAAACCGTCCACGGATATTGGACTCAACTCGCGAGAACGGTTAACAAATCCACTCTTTGTAGCATATACCCCTGTGGAGCGTGCCAGAGCACCTTCATTCCGCTGAACCACAGTTTCGTCGTTCCAGGTGGACGCTTCCGAGAACAATGTGTGTGATCTCAGCAATCATGTTGGTGCGGGCTGACGTGTTTTTCGAAGATTATTGGGACAGCTACTGGATCACTCGAGGCTTGTTGAAATCGCAACTCTACGAATAGTACGATACCGCCAACGGAACGTTGCAAAATTTTATGGACGAGATACAAGATTTCGGATTCATACCCAACGGTGGTCGTACCTATTGTGAGCTTGAATCTCGGTTTCCCGCTGGCTTCCGTAGGTTTACATGTATGCTTAGACTTGGATCGTTCCCAGCCTCCGTTGTTCGTCCACGTGAGTATTGAGCATTTCTTCATCCCACATTAAATCTGACACGCGTCAAGATGCTTTCCGACCACGTTACCACTACCGGCGACGCGTCGATTCTTCAACGTGGCCTTCCGAGTGCTGAGGTATGTATTTTGTTGTTTTCTGGCCTTGTCCTGCTGACGGATACTCAAGACGGAGCTCGCATGGTGGTCTGTCAACCGCACGATCCGAGTCACGAGCCCATATACAGGCCAGACTTACTCCATGGATCACTACGCTGTCAATAACAGCGCGCCACGTCCGGAGTCCTACATTGAAGACTACCTGACCGTTCATGACCCGACATTGTCGACGCCTTTGACGGACACCCAAGCGGCCTACTTGTACAGCGAACTTGCCTCTGGAGCGGAGACCGGCTGGGATTACAGCTCTCGCTTCCAGACCGTGCCGCAACTTGGCAATCCCGGGCTTCGTACGTTGAATGTCAGGAACAACATTCCCATATGTCTAAACAGCATACTGCGTGAGCGGTCAGGTTCGCAGTCTCCTTGACAAATGGCTGACGGCTCCTAGACGAGGCACACGTCCTACTGGCCAATCTTTACGGAAGCTCGAATACCACAGCAGTCGTCAATCACCTCCAGACCGCCGCCGGTATCCGAGCTGGTATCCTGGACCTCATGCGGGCCCATTAAAGTTGGCATTTTACGATTTCGAACTCACGCAATTCTATTTTCACGGTTGCAACGTTCTACCCGGTATAGAATGGTATCATCCCCGACGAGGTTCTTGCATCTCAAGAGAATGCTTTCGGCTACTTCGCCGCTGTGAACTTGGTGATGAGCAAGTACAATGGTACTTTCCCCGTCACGTTCGTGGATTGGACAGGGTTGCAATGGTAACCTGAGATTTCGTATACCACTGAACTCACTTCTGACACGTTCGTTTTAGGGGTTCACCAAACGCTTGGTCACCTTACCAGTACATCGTTATGTCGGCCCTCGAGGCATTACCCTCCAATCTCACAATCAACACTCTTCCCACCCCTGCTTTCGGTCAATCGACATACAGCCTGATATCTCCCGGTCAGCTTAATTTCACCGAAGCCCAGCTGCCCGGAAAACCATACCACAACCGTCAGGCGGCCAATGTCATGGCGACTGGACCCAGCGCTGACGTAAACCGGTTGAGCGGAACGGTCGTCAATGGTGGCAACGCCACCGCCGGCGAAGGATGGGTGACTTTGCTCAAGCGCGAGATGGCAAACAGGTACTTTACGAGTGTTCTATGCAGCTGGTGAGTGAGCTCCGTGATCTTTTGTACATTGGTTTGCTGTGTCGTCTCTAGGCACGCTACCGGAGGGTCTATATCGGGCATGCTACCTCAGCTGCCGGCTGCTCAACTCAACCTCACTAACAGCATCAACAACACTGGCAATGTATGTCCATTGATCTGCATTTCTGTATGCTCGTTCAAGTAATTCTTTGACATGAGATGTTTGAAATTTTTTCGAACCTCGATGTCGAGTGTTCGGGGTGCCGAGGTGAATACACGGTGCAGGGAGGCTTTGGCAGGACAAACGGCATCCTATGGTCATTTACTTGTCTCCCCTCAGTGTCCCCCGCTTCTTGCCACTGCAACTAGCTCGAGCGGTGCTGCGGGCCTGAGGTTATCTTGATGCAATTGCTGCCACTGCAGTTATGCCATTCACTGTATTGGTCTGGCCGTCACTGAGAAGGTTGATGGAATTCAAATGATTTTCGTGAATGTGGTAGTGATTCGTGCAACAATCTAATCTAGAAACCATGGATCTCAGCGATGGTCGCCGTCTCGATCAACTGGATTGAATACGTCATGAGATACCGCGCGGACAATTACATGCCATTCTGAAATTGCTTCTTTGACCCTCTATATCGTAGACACCAACAACGCCTCCACCCCCGCCACAGCATCCTCACCCATCGCTTGCCTTACAAACGCCAATCGTTCTTCGCACCATCCAGCAGTCTCTTTGCTCTCCTCCGAGTCGCCTTCACCGCCCCGGTAACAAGCTGGCGGCTGCATGAATGCCCCCTGCGCGCACTCAGGCTGGCGCTGGAGGTAGAGCACCACGTCCTGCATCACGTCCGGCTCTCCGCGCACGAGCACCACCTTCAACAACCTCGCTCGCGTCTCTTCCTATCGTCTCGTCTCTCCCGCCTCTGCTCCCATCAACCTTGTCTAGCCTTCACTCACGCCATCGTCCGCATCCCCCCCACAGCGTACACGTGACATGGTGCACCGCGACGAAGCCTCAAGAACTCTTGCCCCCATCGCGTGAGACCAGCACTGCCACGTCACGGTATGCGCCTAGAGCTCGATCGGGTACAGGTACTCCCGTGGGTCCACGCCGTCGCTGGCTGTGCAAACGACGTCCTCGATCGGAAGACGCACGCTCTGCACGATGTCCCCCAATCCCGCGCGTCCGGGACCGGTGCCAGAGTGGGCCCCGTCCCCACCGCACCACGGTGCCCGGAGATAGTCCACTGCGTACTGCATCGCAAGCGGGACCACCACCAACGCCGCAAACGTCCGGTGCCCGGACGACGCTGCACCGTACAGCGCCACGAGTCTGTGTAGAACTGGTAAAACGGTATCGCACCAAGGTAGGGCTGCGATGCACCTTCGAGCGTGCGCGCTGCAGCGTGGGGGGTCGTTATCGCGTGCGCACCGCCACAGACGGTGAAGGGCTCGAGCAGCCATGCCATCGACCGTTCTACCCCTGCATCTCTGAAGATGTCCGCGTCCGTGCCGGCACCGACGCCGTGCTCGAGCATGCACACTCCCATGCAGGCAAACACTACCTCCGTGGTGCTATGCACGAAGCCCTCGAGCCCATGCGAGATCAATATCTTGCGCACCGCATACGCCAACAAGGGCGTCGCATGCACGACGTCCACTTCGCTCGCAGTCCAGTTATTCGGGAGGGCGCGGAATACAGGTGAGGTGCCAGAGCGCAAGAGGTGAGTCAGCGGGGCGAACAAGAAGTCGCGTGAGAGCGGGAGGCCCACTGTGAATGTACGTGCCAGGGTGTCATCACTGTCGCTATTTATCTGGCTCGTTCTTCGAAGGGCTAGGCTCCGTGACATTGATTTCCATTTCCAGGTTAGCCCCGCGGTTACACCGTTGCTGAGTAATGTGGCTGCCTCCATATTGAAGCTCTCCTACTAGTATCGGGACCTGCACAGCCACCGTTACAGCCTGTGCAGTCTGATGATTCGGTCCATGGAGAGCCCAAAGAAAAGTCTACAACGGTAAGGATTTAGCAACAGAGTTTACCCAACACACCTACTTGTCGCTCGTCAAGCCAACCGGATTCCCCCTGCAGCATCAACTTGGCCGATCTCCTGAGACCGATTTCTTGCGCAAGATCCCAGAGCGAGCGTTCGTCGGGTGTCGCTCTCTGTAGCCCGCGAGTACGCTCGGCGGGCGTCCGTTTCGTCTTTGTTTGCAACGCTGCATGAATCGCGAGAGGGTTTACGATGAGTGTGCCAAAGGATGCAGTGTTGCAGGTGATGTGATGTCTACCATGCCAAGGGGGATCAGCATCAGACGAGGTGTCTCAATGGGAAGGATGGGGGCGTCTCGTACACGATGACGTCCAGTCCGGCCTTAAACTGCGCTTGCATTTCCGGTGGAAACCCCTTGTCCCAGTGCGAGACGGCCGCCTCGGGAGTGCATTTCGGTGTCAGGCGCGATAGGAGGTGATGTTGTGTTTCAAGATGGGCATCGCAGAGGCTGTGTGAGCGCATGAGCGATCCTGAAGGCTGGAAGGGGGTCGTGCAAGTAGTGGTCTGAACATACCTAGATCTGTTGTCACGATAGAGCCAGCATTCTCCGAGACATCGATATCGAGCGACGAGCGCAGCACGGTGAGCGTGATGGCGACAATCCCCGTCCCCGCGCCCAGTTCCAAAATGCGCTGCGCGTCGGTGCTAAAGAGCGACGCATGCAGATCCGTGAGTGAGTCGCCGGCCTCTGGGAGTGTTCCAGAAAAGAGCTGAACGAGCCAGGAGCTGAGACCGATCCCACTATCCCATATTTTCTACAGCTTTTCGCGTGAGCGTACGGCATAAATACACATATTTCAGACTGTCACACCTTGTCGAGGTCAAAGGAGGTCTGCTCCGTGATGTCGAACGCGATCGGATGGTCAAGGTAGGGCACGCGTAGGGTATACGACCGAGCTATCTGCTCTTGTTTTGCGTCCTTGATGGCCCCCTTGGTTCCCTGCCCGACTCGGCGGGGAAAGCGTACAGGCATAGACATGACCCCAAACGGCGTCTTCCCGGTCGTGCTTGCCTCGCCGAATAAAATTGTCTGATAAGACTGCGTTGCGCCACAGGTCAAAATAAGCCGCCAAGATGGCCCGTCGGTGTCGTTAGCATCGAGATGCGGCGGTCTTGGTACGGGTATCTCTTTGTACGCGGTGCTGGTTCGCCAGGACGTGAGCTTGGTCGGTTTGGGAATCACTGGTTGCGGTGCGTGGAGCGACCAGGCGAAGTACACATCGACGGGGCCATCGTGGTACTCTGTCCTGAGATCATTGGCTATCTGTGGTGTGATGAGGACGGGTTCATGAGGACCAACTCGAAGCGGTGGAGGGCGTAGGAAAGAAAGGTAGGCCCAGCCTCTCCCAGTGTCGGTCTTGGCAGTTGCTATCAATACATTCATTACAGATGCAGTCAGGAACATTGGAGGAATAAACGATAACTCAATGACAGAAAGTGCTCACTGTGACGACCTTGCAAGGAGTAATGAAATCTACCCAGTTGAGATTTCAATGAAAGCTTGCCATTCAGATATCTCTTTGAAGCAAGAGGAGTAATATTCGAGGATATCCAACATTATACTGCAGGTTGTCGGAAGGCTACACTCCTTGATTGTATCAGGATTCATTCGCTGCCGAGAGCAGAGCGGAGGACGCGTTGCGGTCGTCCTCTTGCTGCTTCGCTAGGCGAGCCCTGGATTCGCTCAAAGGTTGAACAATGTCCTGGAACACGTCAAAGTCTGTACTACTCACTTGTTCCTCGCCGCAATCACTCTCATCGTCCTCTCTCTTTCCGCTGAAGCCTGAGGTCATGTTCTCCCAATTGGCGATTCTCGACAACGTCTAGACAGGGGTCCCAATTTGAATACTCTGGACGGTGGACGATTCGAAAACGCTTACCCTATCGCTGTTCACAACCATCGGGCCCAGATCATCGAACTTTAGCCTGAGCGGGGCCCGGGTGGCTGCCCCGATCCCTACATTCGGCACAGAGGGGTCGTCGAGCGACTGAGCACTGGGAGCGGGCAGGAGTGGAAGAACGCTTGAGGTGGAGGAAGGGTTTATCGACATCGTTGACTTGGCAGACTTGATACAGTGATAGTGCCGTGGCGATGGTTGCTAGAACATTCGAGGGCTCCTTCGATGCATCCCAGCTTGAATTGGCGAAATGTCCACCGCCCGGTCATGGTGTAGTGGATCCAGTCCAGGTCAGGTGGACGTGCACTGACAAAGTCGTACTCTGCGACCCTGTCAATATTGCTGAGAGCACAGCTAGTAACAATCTACAACTCTACAACAGTCCATCGCCCCCAACTCAGCCTGGTCTGCATTACAATCATATAAGCGATTAGTAAATTGAAGGTATCGTCTCAAGTTTCTTCAATTATCTAAACTTATCTCGTTAACCCCTCTGATAGGATAAACCATACCGCATTCTCATTCTTAACGGTACAGTCCGTCTGATCTGGACATATCTCTACCGTTGCCAAGAGCCTGCATCGACCACAACGTCGAAATCAGATGGGCTCCTGAAGCACCTCTTCCCTGCAGGATGGCCAACTGTTTTTCCGCCCGAGGAACATGAACCATTCATTTGCGTCATCCACTTCGTCATCTCTCGCCACTTCGAATACGGTCGGGACTATTGTATGGAGCTCCTTCAAGGTCTGCTAGCGTGAACGGCGCATTTTTTGGCACCTCAGCGTGTTGGGATCTTGGTGCAGGCGATTCTCCTGACATTGCACTGGCATGGTCTCGAACGCAAGGAACCGACTCCAACATGGCCATCTAGCACAGAGTTTTCGACGACACCGTCATGGGATGATTACCCTTCCTCTTCTGATGTTCTCCCGGCCTCCGCACTCTCGAAACCTGGTGTTCAGGACTTCGTCGACCGTTTCAACACATTAATCCCTACCATCACCCAAGCCCGTTTCAAGGTGATTGGCCATCTGTCCGTCTTCGATGAACAATGGTCACTGGCACGTTCTTCATCTAGCAGTGGGTCATCGGAGTCCCATAATTTGGTTATCCGTCGGTATCCGGAGGGAGCCTTTGCCAGTGCGTATCTGAACCACCTCGTCTCGCACACTGGCATCAGCATCCTACAGACTTGCTATCAATCCTGGCCACAATGCTTACACACCTCGTTGATCTCTCTTGTCGACACAGTTGACATGCTGTTGCGTGGCGTCGTGCATGTCGAGCTGCGTTGTGGGCGAAGTGGCAGGGGCGGCTTTCAGGAGGTTCATGAAGGGTGCATTGCATGCGCCAACGGTGCCGAAACGCTTCACCGCGTTCTTGTTTGACCCCAAGAATGTCGAGCGGGAGGGAACTGGCCACCGGATTCTCCTTGAAAGCGCACGGTTACTGAACCTCTGGACTGGATTACTGGGCTCTTCCAGAAACAAAAGCAGGATTCAGCTGGGAATGATCTGCAAGCAACATTTCAACAAGCACTGGCAGAAGAGGTCGCACTCGGTGCTCTTTTTTCTTTTTTCATACAAATTCATGGCCATTCGTTGCGTTGGTGTTAAGCTAATCCGCTCGCTCATTCCGCTTTGCAAGGATCTCGCTCCTGTAGGTGCCTCAGCCAATGATCAGTGCATTTCCACTTGAAGGGTATCCACAGCTCCTAGAAGATCTCAACCTCTTCGCGTCCCGCCGGTTTTACGACGAAGGACGCACTAAGCCAGGTTCGCCTGCAACTGGGAATCGTTCACGTCGACAAGCTCACTTGCATTCAGCAGTCGGCCGGATCTACTACCTCACCGCTCCACATCTCCACTCTCTGAACTCGTCGAGCAAACAAGAGGGTTTGTCCCACGTGCTCAAGTGTGTCAGAAACACATACACATTTCTCCATTCGGTCGATAATCGTGATAATTACTCTTTACAATGGCTGTGGCGCTATTTCTGCGGGCTCGTGGAGCGCGTCTTCGATGGTTCGGAAGATCTCCCAGAGGTGGACAGCATCCCACCCAACATCCATCTCTCTCTATACTGCATGTGTGAAGAATGGTGCCAATACTGCCCACAGAACGAAGCTGCCAAGACAAGTTTCATTTTGATGCAAAGGGCGGCTGCTGCAGCCATAAAAGATCCTGAGGTGGAGTCAGACGCTGGTGAGCGATTTCAACACGAGACCCAGCTGTTGTCCCATGCCTCCGTCGGTGCTCTGTCATCTCTTTGTGTCAGTTGTTAATTTTGTCTTGGACGTAACATCGTGCTGACTGGGTATGTAGCAAAAGGCTTATCGCCCGGCTGATACCGCTGAACTGAACTCTCTGACTGAACGACCCATTCCCAATGCTCCTAAACCGCTTGAGGGTGCTCAAATTCTAGATCGATTCCACGCTGTGTTCAAGGATGGCCAAGCTCTGGTGGCCAGTGCGAAGTAAGCCTGCCTGTTCGTTGTGAAGGGTGGACTTGGACATATTTCTTTCCTTTTTAGAAGAGCGTTACGGTCTCTCCTTGGCTCACTTCAACCTGGCGCAGATCTACTCACAGATGTCCTCCATCAACTTGAAGGTTTTTGTGATTCCGCGACCATCCCACTGAGTAATGTGGCATTCTTCGAAACCATCGTGGACGTGATTTGAAACGCTCCCATCCACTCATTCTTTGCCCAGGTTACCTGCCTGGGACTAGCGAACCTATGCCACAAATACATCACTATTCGACGGCATGCATTCGACATCCTTGTTGCCATCCACGGACAGTCCGCAGGCGTGATCGCCATGGCCGAGTTCGAGATGATGGTGGCCAACCACACCCCAAGTGTTTACCTTTGGTTGATCGCGGAGTGTCTTGCAGGGGAGCACCCCAAGCAGGCCTTTGATGTCCTTGCAGAAATTGCTGGGCTGCTTGCACGTATTCATCGCCATGCCAAGGGTTCAGGTCGCACCATCCACACTCTTTTCAAGGAGGGGAGGGGTATCAACCCAGTGTTGCTGTCTTCCAAGACGTCATGGGCAAGGCAAAGGAAAAAGCCGTTGCTCTAGGTGTCGTCATCGGTTCTGGCTACATGTACGAGACTACAGAAAGGGTAAGTGTTAAGGACTATGTCATTCCATGATGATGCAGGTATTCAATTGGTGATCGAGTCTAGGCAAAATTGTGCGCTCCCTCTGCCCCGACTACAAGACCGAGTAGATGGCCAGCAATATACCGACATACTAGTACATGTAACCGCTCTTGGCTATCGTTTCTAGTACACGTCCTCTATGTACATGGCTTTTTTCGATGCGCACCGCACCCGCCTCCTAGCTGATGAAAAAGTATGAATGCGGGGATCTCCCCAAGTCGGATTGGCTCGACAAGATGGCATTCCGGAGGATGGAAGAGATACATGCTGTGAGTCCGCGTTCATAACTGCAGCATCACGCCGGGCACAGCTCGTTAACATTGTCGTAGGCTGAGACTGCCAAGTCGGATAACATGTTCTTGTACCTCGCTTCGACTTTCCAGTGGTGTTCACCGAGCCCGTGAGTGTACTAACGTTTCAGGCGTGTCGCGGTTCTTGACGAAAATCGGACAGGAGGCCCAAAGTACGACGTCCACGTCTTGTATGCCAGCAACGGTTGCGCAAACACTGGCTGTGCCTGTCCTTCCACCCTCATTTGCGACTGATCCCCACATGTGAGCAGTTCTGTATCCCGAGATAGCGCGCGTATGCTGTATCTACTCTAGCTCGTGCAAACGCTCAAGTTTGAGAGCGCGGAGAGTGATCAGCGGTCGTCACGTTCGATGACGTGTGCTATTTCGTACGATGACGGTGGGCTGTCCGACTTTTTGATTACGCACGGAGTCAAGAATCACGTCTTGGGTAATCGATTATCATGGTTGAGGTCGCTCTGGAGGACTCTATTAGTCACACCTGATGGTCTGTTTATCATGTCGGAATAGCGCAGCTTATTCTGGAGCGTCATCATCCACATATTCAGGGCGTTTCAAGTTCTTCCATGGTACCATCCTGTAGCTCTGCTCTTCTGATACACACCGCTAATACGTATTTGCTCGCAGTCGACTTCGGTTATATCTTTGGCCACGACCCGAAGCCATTCCCCCCTCCCGTGACTCGGATGATGCATGGCTGCATGCTTTTAGCAGTCTTAGGTAATCATCTACATCTTGTCTCTTCTCCATGATCTTCCTCTTATCCCTCTTTGCGCTCGTCCACACTCAGTACTGGCAGGTCCTCCAGCTCAACCCCTTCTCCTCCTCCGCATCCCTCCTCGGTATCCCCTCCTCGTCCCAGTTCACCGTATCCGTCGCGATATGCACGTCTGAGGCGTCGTCTGCGCGCTTCTTCCTCTCAAACAGCTCCTCGGGCATCGTCCCCAGTCCAAGCGGTGGTGCAAGCGTATTCGAGATCAAACTCGTCAATGGCAATGGCCAGTGGTCAGGTTCTGCCCCAAGCGGTGGACTGCTTTCCATCCAAGATCTCAGCCAGGGCTCCTTCCAGGTGTTGGTGTCAGACAACGGTACTCCACAGCGTCGTCTCGGAGTTCATCATGCTAATATGTCACTCGATCCTAGACACCTCGTACGAACTCCTTGATCAGCTTCTCTTGCTAGGAGATACCACCTCTAATCAAGCAATCCTCTATTCGCATTCCTTCCTCCATGTGAACATTGAGCAACCGACCAATCCAAATTATAACCTCCCTCCTGCTAATCTTTCTGCTCAAGACGTCCCATCATCTGTTCCTAACTTTACGCTCGTCTTATCGCCTACTTCTGCTCAGCTCTCGTCCCTTCCGCAGACCGCATCTATTTTAAATACCTCATCGACTGGGACGATAGTCAGAAATGACCATAGCTCAAAAATGAAGACTGGAGATCACAGTGGCTCATCAAGCATCTCTTCCCAGGCACAAACTACACTGCCTATGTCATTCAGGATTCCACCAAGGTCAGCAGTCCTATCTATTTCGCAACAAAATCAGGCAAGTCGCACCTTCGACTGTCATCGATTCATTCTGATGATGCGCCCCATTAGCAACTTTCAGTGCCTGCTTGTATACTCTCTCCCCTACCATCCCTCTACCACATATACTGTGCCACTACCGCCACCACCATCCAATGCGTTTGGATACAACGACACTATCCTCCCAGACAACATCACCTCACCTCTTCTTCAATACATGACTAATTTTACCACCATGCTCAGCACATTTGCATGCGGTGGTGATCTCTACTCTCCTCTTCAAACCCGTGCAAATTGCCAAAGTAACTACCGCAAGTGGCTCTGCAGCGTCTCCTTCCTTCACTGTTCAGAAGCCGTGCCCAGTCAGAACAACACCAGTTCCCCGCCCACAGGGAACAGCGCCCAAGTTCCACTACTCAGACGCAGCGTACCTCGTTCGTGCCCAGCTTCAACCTAGCCTTCAAGTTGTGTTAAAAGGTGCGATACTATTCTGTCCACTACCCGAATCTCATGAGTCCAAGGGTGCCGAAAACTACAGGTAGCAGAGTGGCTATATCTGTCCTATAGCATTGTGTTGAATGTGTTTGAAAGGCGCTGGTTCTTCCACATTCATAATGGGTGTAGGCCCATCCTGTGAGGTTCTGACTCAGCCGTCGAATCTGCACCAAATTCGTCACTGAATATCAATGAACACAATGCCAGCGCTTCAATGCGTTCCGTTGCCTTTCCCTCGCAACACCACGCCGTTTCCGATTCCTGCTCTCCCACTTCCTCAACGTCCCACCCTCACCATGACTCCTGGGACATTTCTACATTGCAATATGTTGTCACCCATATCTTTTGTCCTCTCCAGCTTCCTGGCGGCGATGACTGCAGTATCCGCCACAAGTGTTCCCTTGTCGAAGCAATTGCCTCCGCCCTTCGTGTCTACGCCACCCATGCAGATCAAGCAAACCTGCATCGGTGGTATTTCATTTCTCGGATGTTAGACAATCTGCAGGCAGCTGTCCAGTTCGAAAGGTTGGATCGTTCGCAAATTGTCTCTCAGCTCACTAGCATGCATGTTGGAGGTCAGTTTTAAAATCTCTTATACGCCCCAACGCTGACAGCTCCTAGATGTTCTCGCATTTCTTATTCGGTCCCAGAATGCAGCTGTCCTGCTCAGAAAGCACAAAGCTTTCACTATTTTCGAGTCTTTCAAGGTCTCCCTGAAGGCAGAGAACATGATGATGACGCGAGGGAAACTCATATGCTCATATCCTGGACCAGCGATCAAGATTCCCAATGCCATGTTTGAAGATGAAAGCTTTCTTGTGGAACTTGCGAACTTCCTCGTTCTGGATGCTGCTCCAACGGCCAAAAAAGCACATGTTGTTCTTCTTGGAGCCCGAGATACTCCCCACCCCCGCTATATCACCGAGTTGCTTACCGGTATCTTGAGAAGCATTTGTCAACCTACCGACGTGGTTCGCATCACAAAATGTGTGGGACGATGTCGTGTAGAATAATGCAAGGCTGCCGTGGCGCTGCTCCTCACTTTGGCTCCTTATCAGAGTTGCCATTCAGACCTCGCTGGATCGATCTGCTTGCGGACGTGACGCATACAAGCAGTTCATGTTGTTCTTCATGTGTCGCCTTGCAAGGGACAAGATTGCCATGGACCTTTCCAATGACTTACTCCAGTTCATGTCAGCCAAGATCAGCCGACAGTTAAGGAAGCTCGGCTCCTCCGCGCCAGACTGGCTCTCTTGTATCGCATTGGAGACATGTGCATCCCTCCACTCGATTTTGGAGAAGAGGTGGAGCCAAGTACAGACCCACCGACGTATATCTCCCATCTGGACACCCTCTGCGCTCGATCTCGCCCGAGATACTGAGTTATCCCTGTTGTCTAGTCGCAGTTACCTTCACACCTCTCCCGATTGTCACGTGACGAATTGCGTTAACACCTTTGATCCCAAACCTCGTTTTTGAGGTTCTTTCGACGACTTCCTGTCCCAAAATGGAGTCTTTTTTGAGGAAGCTTATTGAATAGATCCACACGCCGCCTTGTACGACGTTGAGCGGGCCATTCAGCAGGGGCATCGATGACTGGGTTGATAAGGTGACGAGTTTTTTTTTCGGTCATGTTATTGACCACGATAGAGCTTTGTGTTGCCCTCAGCAAGCTCCGAGTCACTATCAAGCAAATGTCGATACTCGCAGACTACTCTCTGGAGGTCCCGACAATTATGCTGGAAGAATTATTGCTCTGCAAGACCGCGCACCTCTCTCGTCTTCACCATATCCACCAATACCTTGCTTGTCACCATGCCCAATCTCGTCTTTACGACAAGTCGCAACGGCAATGGTCGGTTTTTGCTGCGGAAATCACTCCGAATACATTTGCCATCCGTTATTTCAAAGAATCCTCGCACCATCAGGATCTCAAGAGTCGAAATGAGGAAGATGCGCAGCGGAACGTTGACAAGAAAGTTGCTATCCTTATGCGGCCGCGGCGGGGGACCTCCTGCCGTTTCCCAGGGGGGATGTGTGTACGTATGTCAGAGATGTGATGAAACGCTAGCTGAAAGAATTCCCAAGCTGTATCAACAGACTTGAGGGGATTTCGACTATGGCAGTCTCATCAGCTTTATGGCTAGCTTAAATACTACTGGCACATGGGTTCAGGGCAAGCCTGAGAAGGACATGAATCAGCAATGACTCATGCTTCGTAATATTTCCCATGGATTCTATAATTATGCATTCCCATGTCAATACCGGTTAGAGTGACATGTGAACGTTAATAAGAATACACGCTAATTATGGGTGACATCTGTGGGATAATTCTCACGACTGACTAATTAAGTAAGAACAGCGGTGAGACTTCTATGAAGTGTGACTAAAACGAGATACTGCCGTCCAGAATAATCCAGAGGCAATATCTACCACTAATCTAGCTGTTCTTTCGCGCCACCTTGCGGTGACTACTTAAAACGATTATATTTGTTACTAAACTATTACTAACTGAGCTATATCTATTACTAAGCTTTCGGATTCTAAAGAAGATGACGAATCATCCTCACGTTCTGTTGCTACAGTACAATAAGGCCGTAAGCTATCCCAGGAGGGCGTAGCGGATCGGGTATCCAGGGCGAAGTCGGGTAGTTTAAATGTATTTCCGAAGAATTTTCTGGTAACCATATGACCTCCGAAGAGCGGAATCCAGAAAAACCACACGGTCTGAAGACCGGCGGCTACACAAAAACATCCCGTGTACCGGCGGATACGATCTAGTTATATATCCTCGGCCCCACACTGTGTGGCGCCGTGTCGCCGGCGTCGCTGGCGGTGTCGCTGGTGTCGCCAACGGTGTCGCTGACGGTGTCGCCGGTGTCGCTGGTGTTGCCAACGGTGTCGCTGACGGTGTCGCCGGTGTCGCTGGTGTCGCCAACGGTATCGCTGACGGTGTCGCTCTTTC
>QFES01007666.1:20598-35152 GCA_003316375.1 Tylopilus plumbeoviolaceoides
CTGACGGTGTCGCTCTTTCCCACACTTCCAGCAACGGTGTCGCTGACGGTGTCGCCGGTGTCGCCGGTGTCGCCAACGGTGTCGCTGACAGTGTCGCCGGTGTCGCTGGTGTCGCCAACAGTGTCGCCAACGGTGTCGCTGGCAGTGTCGCTCTTTCCCACACTTCCAGAGCGCATCCAAGCGCTCTTTTGTGCCCAAAAGAACTTTTTCATCCAGCACTAGAATTGCTCTTTTCCCAGAGCACATTCTAGCGCTCTTTTGTGACAAAAGCATTTATATCATGCTCTGATCAAATATCAACAAACATGAACAAACAGTAGTATATAATAGTAATGCGTGTGAACTTTCTCACGACACCTCTTGACCTTCTACCACCACCATCACCATTATTATCACCATGTCCTATCTTTGCACTGACTGCAATCTTTCATTTGACAACAAGAACTTGTATGATGCACATAGAAGAAAGTGTATCAAAAAGGCCACTTTCATTGCTTACAATGGCCAGGAGATCACAGTGACGCGCAATGCTGATGATGTCTTCTTATGTTTTTGTTCCAATGTCACATGTCCCAAAGCAAAGGGCTATACCACAACAACCACTTTGCAAAGGCATTTAAAGACCTTGCAATCCACCTGGCTAGGTCCAGAGAAAAAGGTGAGCACAATCTTTGAAACAATCACAGCTGCTTACATAAGCAATAGATGGCATCAACAGAGTCTAGTGCAGAACCACAGGTAGGTCTTGACATGGTAAACTGTATTTTTTTGCCTGGCATTCAACATGACTAGATGCAGCAACCACATGTCAATGCTCAGAATGACATGGCGTCAGCTCAGGCAAGGGCATAAATTAGCGCTGTTTTATGCCATGCCCTAGGCTAACAAATGGAATGACATTGACAGACAACTCCGGTCATGAACCAATCGCTCATCATCAACACTATCAACACTTGGGATAGGATATCGACAGCTCAGGCAAGAGCATAAACTAGCGCTGTTTTGTGCCATGCCAGGCTAACAAATAAAATGACATTGACAGACAACCCCAATCATGGATGGCATCTCTGAAGATCAACCCATGTTGTCGCCCAACAATGAGGATGTCGCCATGAACTCACCACTGGCGGTATGGATTCACAGTCTCATGGTTCATTGTAACATGTGACCAAACAGCATTTATATTTTAGTTGGCCAGTCCAAGGTCCATCATGTCTGACATGGATTGCATTGCAGAACAACCTTCCCTGATGGTATGTCAAGAGTTGCTGATCAGATCATCCAAGGATACTTACTTCATGTTCAGACATTGATACACCCGCCAGCAGTCTCCAAGTCTCACAATACCTCCTTGATTCAACATCCCTTCCTAACCAAGCTCAACTATGAAGTCAATGCTCAAACGGAGCAACGGTTTCTGATCTGCCAGGTTTGCAAGGCAGGCGTCACCACCTCAGCAGCAAGGTATCATGTGGCATCCAAACATGCAACTCTGCTGCACATCTTTGATCAAGATCGGTTTGACGAGATTGCCAGAGAGCTTGGGTTGGCAAGAGAGCTTCCCGAAACCTTTGTAGGTCCAAGGTCGATGGTTCTAGGACTGGCCCTTCACGACGCATACGCTTGTGATCACTGTTCCACGGTCATGAGTTCCATGAAAAAAATGAAGGAGCATCACTCTCACAGTCACCAAGACCAGCCATTGCCCCGAAAATTTCGACCTTGCAAAGCACAACAAATGAAGGCTGGGGGACAAGGACAACAACGTACGTTCTGGCAGGTCGACCATCCAGAGGACGTGAGAAACACCCAGCAAGTCTTTGTGGAGCAGCTGATGAAGGACTTGGACGAGCAACTGGAGACGGTCCATGTGCCTACAGACAACAGACTGATCAGCCCTTGGTTGCTCAGCACCCGTTGGCACGAGCACATGGCGATGATGGCAAGACAGAAAAACATGCAGCAGCTGCAAGCGCTGGTCAGTCTACCGAGGCCGATCGATGAGGACGAGAACCTCAAGCATCTGCGATACATGGTGGAGCTGTACTTCCAAAAGGCTGTGGATCTCATCGACACTGCGGACGAACTGGTGCTTCAGCGTCTCAACTCGCCAGATCCTACCAAACAGTGAGTGCTTTCTTTCACTTGCCTTGAAGTGTCATGTCACTGATGCACTTGGCAATTTCTCTCTCTCTTGCACTGGCATAAACCATCGCTCTTTTGCGCCACTCTCATACTACCCATCAGTGGCATATCCAACACGCCCTTCCACAAGCACATGCTGGACGAGACCATGAACAGCTATGTCCTTCCCATCGTTCGTCTGCTAGCCATGCTCTTGCGAGACTATTGGGTCGACACAGAGTCCACCAACCTGACGATATTGGTGGCCATGCTGGAGAACCATTTGGAGGACGATGGCCACAACCAAGAAGACATTCTCAGACAGATGCATCTGATCTTCATGAAGTTGTGGACCACACACTGGCAAAAGATGGGGTGGGAACCCAAACACATTGCTGATCCCACAGAAGCAGCATTGGCGTTAATGACATTGAACAACGATGGCTCCTTCAAAGAACCCAAGGATGTCACGCCCATCATCGCCAAGCTGACGTATTGCATGCGTCTGTCATTCCTGATGGAGATGACGAAATGCATGCAAGAGGACGACACGCTCACCGAGGTGGCCGCCTGCGATGCGCTGGAGCCTTGGTTCACAGAGAAACGGTACTCCACCTTTTCACGACTACGTTTCCTGCAACACAGAGCGACGGCCATCACGCTGGACACCATGAGCCTACCTCGGATCTGGTGGACGGACAGCGAAAGGTGGACCTCGCTCAAGTACAAGGGCAACGACATTGCGCTCTCCGACGTTCGCCTCATGTTCCAAGACATGGAGACAGACCTCATCGCCATCTGGAAAGACAAGGTGTTGGGCGGCTTGACGCTCAGAGCAGACTATGAGAGTCTCGTCGACGATCCCAGCAACACCGACATGGGCTACTCTTTCATCTCTGATCCCAAGAACGACTGTTTTCAAGATCGCTCACGTCTGGTGCGCGCCATCGTCAAGGGGGAGGGCAACTTTGCAGAGTTTCTTGTGCGAGACGAGGATCGTGTCATTTGGAACCGTGCAGCTCTCCTGGGTTGGCTACAAGACTATGCCAAACTGCAGAGCCTATTGCTGGTCCGTGCAGAGATGTTGAGCGGAGCGCCAGCAAGAGGGACAGAGTTGACTGCGATGGCGTATCGCAATACCCAGACGCGCTCCACCCGAAATCTCATGGTGTTTGGTCGACATCTCACCCTTCTCTGTCAATACTCCAAGACCAGCTCGACCAGAGGACAAGACAAGATCATTCCTCACAGTCTGGATGCCATCACCAGCGACCTGATGATACAAGATCTGGCGCTAGCACGGCCGTTTGCAGAGATAGCAGCCAAGATATGCTTTGAGGAGGAGGCCGAGGTTCAAGGTCTCTACAAAGATCTGCTGTTTGTCAACTTCAATCGCAAGTTCAAGTCTGAAGACCTCTCTGCGATCATGTCCCGCTATAGTCTGCCGCGGGTTCAGTATGCACTCACGATCCATCCATGGCGTCATGTCCAGACCGCCTGGCGACGGAAACTCAAGTGTACCGTGGAGGAGGTGGTGGAGTTGGACCAAGACGAAGAAGACTATGGGGCATTGCAAGCAGGACATACACGGCGGACAGAAAATCGGGTCTATGGATTGTCTGCGCACAGTCTGTCTGGGGCTGCAGAGGATGTCCTTCCCTTGTTCCTGAAAGCGAGCACCTCATGGCAAGAGCACTGTCATGTGCCAATTGGGGGACAACTGTGTGTTCCATATCACCAAGCGAAGAGATCTGAATCTGTTGCTTTGGCTGACATGGGCAGTGGGCGGCACAAACCAGCGCTAGTTTGCGCACCCACTGCTGGTACCACAACAACAGAGGATATAGTGCAGGGCCTGTTACCCTACTTGAAGAAGCTAGAGGACAGGCTAGAAGGCATGGAAGCATCCCTGGCTCTTCTCACCCGCGAAGCCAAGGGCAAGCAAAAGGAAACACGTCCTGCGACATCGTCTTCCAGGCCCACTCCCCCTTCTCCTTCCCATTGGCAGCCTGAGCCTGAGAATCATGAAGACAATGCCAACAATCAAGAAGAGCGAGACATGCAGACTGCAATACAAGAGTCCATGTTGACCACCCGCCATACCGCCACTGGGATCAATCTTGGATCTGGATCTGGATCTAGCAGTAGTGGTGAGTGAAACATTGATCATCACCAGCAGACTCATGAATGGAAAACAGGTCATCGAAACGTCATCACTACCGAACATGGTCAGCATACCACCACCACCAACATTAATACCAACCCATCAGGCAAGCATAATTGGATGGCTGGCACTAGTGACTAGACTCTGATTCTTTTCTTCATCAGGCAACGATCAGAATGCCAGCGCTTTGAACATGATGCGACAAGTGCTAGGAGGAGATGCTGGGATGGATTGGAAGTCACCGACACAAAAGGATGCGATGATGGCGATATTGCAATGTCGGACGGACGTTGTGGCGATTCTTCCGACGGGCGGAGGCAAGTCGATGCTGGCGATAATACCCAGCCTATTGGAGAAGAACGAGACGACGGTGCTGGTATTGCCGCTCAACTCATTAATCCTGGATTACAAACGAAAGCTGGCCACCATGGGAGTCTCCTTTCAGATCTATGAGACTGGCAAAGAGCTCAATCTCAGAGACAATCTGATCATCGTCTCTGCTGACAAGTCTCAAACGTCGCAATGGCGTAGCATCCTCTCTGATCATGCCCGTCGCCGGACCCTGGCACGGATTGTGGTGGACGAGGCTCACATACCCTTGACAGCGACAGGCTACCGCAGATCATTGGAACATGTCTATGACCTGCGCTCTGAACCAGTACCCCTGGTGCTATTGTCTGCCACGATACCGCCGACCTTCATATCATTGCTCAGCGATGCATACCACCTCCTAGAAGATGTCAGCGTCTTCAGAGAAGGCACCAACCACAAAGAGCTCAAGTACATTCTAGAAAAGTCGAGCAACAGCAATGAAAGCCATCTGGTGCGTCGTGCGGTGGAGATTGTCCAGGAACGACTTGGATCTGTTGGCTGGCGAGCGCAAGACAGAGCGCTGGTGTTTGTTCCATCCATAGCCTTGTGTTTGGAACTGGCGAAAAAGGGGGGTTGGCACTACTATGTGGGAGACAAGAAGACGATGAACGACGTACAGCGACAAGACACGTACGAGGCATGGAGGGCGGGAGAGAGCAGCAAGGTGATGATAGCGACGTCAGCGTTCAGCACTGGCAACGACCATCCTCATGTGCGTTTGGTGCTGCATGTGGACAAGCCGTTCGAAATGTTGGACTATGTGCAAGGTCAAGGAAGAGCAGGACGGGACGGGCTAATGGCATTCTGTCACACGCTGGTACCTGCAAAGGCATGGAAGGAGAGCGGGAAGGAGAATGCGGTGGAGAAGGAGAACGAGCAAGCGATGATCAACCATCTCTATCTATATGGCAGCAAGCGATGCTTGCGGTATGGGATCACGCAATATGTGGATGGGCAAGGTCAAGGGTGTTTGGAAGACATGAAGAACGAACGTTGCTCTGTATGCGACAAAGATGCAAGACATCGTCCTCAAGACATACAAATGGCGGGAATGCCTTCTCGACGGGGGGAGGACGATCATGATCATTGTGATGCTGGGGCCGCTGCCATGCCACGGAAAAGCTTTGTAGAGGCGAGTCATCAAGCGAAAGCACACAAGGCAGCGAGGGAGGTGGGGAAGCTAGGTGAGGCGAAACACCTACAGACAGCATTGCGATCTATACAGCACAGCGGGCCATGCTGTGTCTGTCTGGTGCATGAGAAACCTCTGCAGCGACACCAACTTTACTGCTGTGATACGATGGAGGAGGAGCTGGGAGTGAGCTGGTCACAGTACAAGGAATGGAGACAACAGCTCAAGTATGGGAAACATCACATGAAGATCTGTTATGTCTGTCATGTGCCACAGCTCAGCGATGACCTGCATGGGACGTTCACGAAAGCCAACAAGAAAGGAGATGGCAAGGTAGAATGTGAGCATGCGGACGTGGTGGCGCCGACAGCGTTTGGAATCTATCATCACGACACACTCAAGTCACGGGCGGAGAAACATTTTGGAACACTATGGTCGAAGCCGACGATATTTGCAAAATGGTTGATGGACGTTCCTCAACGGGGCAGGCAGAGCAACCTGATTGATCTGTTCTTGTGGTACTATGCACAGCAGCAATGACTTGGGGGGGGGGGTTGCCAGCAAACGCACAAGTCAGCGCTAACTTGTGCCAGCATCACCCATTCATACATGTACTATCGGTAGCGACTACTTGCTGCTTCACATCATTGTCAGGCCTCTAGCGCTTGCAAATCAAAGAATTTTCCCACACATGTCAGACAAGGATTGATCGTGGGAAGCAGGGCTACAACTTTGGTCTCCATGCCGAGACATTTCATTTTTTCATCGCCGGGTCTCCGAGGACCATTTGGCCTCTAGCGCTTGCAAATCAAAGGATTTTCCCACACATGTCAGAGAAAGATGGACGGTGGAAAGCATGGCTACAACTTTGGTCTCCATGGCGAGAGGTGAAAAACATTGCCTGGGCCGGAAACAAGAAAACTCGTCGTCATCCTAAAGTCAAGCATCACATGACTCGTGGGAAAAAAAGTTACCTATTTAAGAATTGAAACATGAGTGGCTGTGTTGCTTCACCTCTTGATCCACTACCATCACCTTCCTGTTTTAGTAACCAACCAAACAAACCACAACAAAGATATGTCTGCTGTAAGTCCATCAGTGGCATAAACTAGCGCTTGTTTATGCCTTGTCTCATCTTGACTTGCATTATATAGTCCATCAACCAGGTAAGCAGGCTGGCGCAAACCAGCGCTAGTTTGCGCCCGTCTGATATGCTCACTCATTGTTCATGTGTTATAGATTGCTTCCGAGTCTACTATTGCCAATGCTGCTGACATGGTCATTGACCATCAGCACAAGGTAAGCTTGGCACAAACTAGCGCTCGTTTGCGCTCGCCTCACACTCTATATATTTCAAGGATGCTGCTGCTGTTGCTAGTAGCGTCGACATGGTCATGGACCAAGTCGAACAGCCCAAGGTAGGCCTGGCGCAAACGAGCGCTCATTTGCGCTCATCTCACTGCTCTCTCTATTTCAAGGATACTGCTGCTGCTGCTGCTGCTGCTGCTAGCAGTAGTGCTGACGTCCTAATGGACCAACAGCCCAAGGTAGGCCTGGCGCAAACTAGCGCTCGTTTGCGCTCATCTCACTCTCTCTATTTCAAAGGATGCTGCTGGTACTACCAGCGCTGTGCAGGAAACCTTGGGTTCGAAAGAGGTATGTGAGCATCGACACTAGCATTGGCCAGACCATACTCACTTTGTTGGCATGCTAGGTGGACATGGAACAGTCCGAGGTGCGTGTGCGCAAACTAGCGCTAGTTTGTGCTCGTCTCACGTGTATCTAGGCTGAGAGCGAGTCTGAGAATGAGGACGAGTCTGAGGAGCAAGAGGACGAGGACGAGGATGAGGACGATGAGAACGAGGACGAGGAAGAGGATGAAGAAGAGGAAGAGGAGGCAAGTCTTGACTAGTCTCTTGTGCCAACTTGAACCACCGAGCTAAAAACCAAGTGGCAGGTCTCGACCAAGGCCAAGGGCGGAAAGGCCAAGGGCAAGGGCAAGGCTAGAGCAAGCAAGGTGAGAGCGCAAACCAGCGCTAGTTTGCGCCATCGACTGACCACAATCATTTCAATAGTCCAAGCCAGAAAGCTATGTGCCTACCATCAAAGAGGTGGTAGACACGCCCGTTCAAAGTCTGATAGAGCGTGTCATGGCGCTCATCAACAAGGCGACGCTAGGCTTTGGTCTAGTCAGCATTATGGACGACACCGACATGGGACGTGGGCCTAGGATGGAGGTCCAAGAAATCAACCTGCGAAACATTGACGACAAATTTATGGCCAAGTTTGTCAAAGGCATCGAACAGCACGGTCTGCGAAACAAGATGCTTGAACACGCCATCGACCTTGGCGTCCATAGCAAGGACATCGACATCGACACCTTGCGACCCGCCCAGAGGACGCCCTATGCCAACCATGTCAAGTGGACATCGGACGCGCCAAAGTCGACAAGCCTCCTTTATAACGGCAACCATCGCTTCAACTATATGCGTTACCACTCAGAGTACCGCAAGACGTTCTTGGCGTTCGAAAAGGCAAAGCTGCAACTCAAGAGTTTTTCATCGGGAGCAGAGTTGGATGCTCTGAGGGCTCTTCAAAAGGAGACATCGCAGGTCATCATACGTGACGGCGTTTGGGTTGCGAGAATGCTGGACCTTGGTAAGCGGCACAAACTAGCGCTCTTTTGTGCAGCAGTGCTCACCACCACTTGTCCAGACTTTATCCGTGGACACAAAGACCGGACGCTGATCGAATATCAGTTGGCGGCCAACACGCTATTGCCGACGCACAAGGACAGCGAGAACGACTCGCTGCACACCATCATGAACATACTTCTCCATACTCCAAGCAAGGAGGCGCGCGACGAGTACATCAATTCGGTGTTGGTGAGCATCGACAAGGTCAACAAGTCAGTCTTGGGTCGAGTCCTCAGAGACAAGGGTCTCTTTGAGGCGCTCTTCGAACTGTTCAAGATGGAGCATTTTCGGTCACGAGACAACCTCAAGACGGGGTTGAGCATGCGTAACATTGTGACGTGGTATCCGGTGATCGGTGGGGTAAGTGCCAGCCAGCCCATCATTAGTGACTAGCGTTCGAAATGACGTGGGACAACTTTTGCAGGCCATGATTCATGTCATCAAACAGTCTATGCATATTCTCAACTTCTTGGGTGCGCCGGTCAAGTTCAAGGACGTCGGCAAAGGCAAGACTGGCAGGATGGCGATGCTTGCCTATACGCACGAATACGGACGCTTCAGGGCCGATCTGGAAACGCCAATCTCGCTCGAGGCATGCGCACTCCTAGACAAGTGCTATCTTACGGACTGGACCAGCGCATATATCAAGCACTTGGCGTCGGCCGTGTCGGAGGTGTCCCCTCACACCGTCGTCGAATTCTTTGGCTCTGAGGAGGAGGAGGAGGAGAGGGCCTACAAGCTCAAGCTGAGCGCTTACTGGAACGAGCTGATTCAACATGCCGAGGGCGAGCTTAAACTCGACGGGGCAGAAACGTTGGTTGGCGTGACAAAGACGATCAAGGAGAGCATGCCAGCCAAGCTCAAGGCCCTGAGCGTGGGCATCATGGGTAGCGTCCGACCAAAGGGTGGTCGCATGCTCAGCCTCTATCCGATTCCGAACAAGATGTTCTTGTACACGTTGAGCGAGCAGTTGAGGAGCGTGTCTGTCGCCATCACAGAGGTAAGAGATGGATCATACTACTTGCGAGCGTAGCATGACCGACCGTTCAACACACCCAGATTGCCTTGTGGATCGAACCGCTTGCAGTGTTTGCGACGGATCAGAAGCCACCCATGTGGCGTGACCATCTTCGTGGCATCGAACATTTCTTGAGAGAAAAGTTTAATGACGCCTCTAGCATGAATGAGGTGAGCCTGGCAGCCGGCGCAAACCAGCGCTAGTTTGCGCCATGCATGACGATGGCTAGCTAATCTCACATATATATATAAAAACAGATCTATGACATGCTGTTCCAGCGCCGGCGCGTGGACTTGGTTCCACTGTCCAGCTTTGTAACCAAGCTACAAAAGGACGCCCTCACACTCTCGGACATCAAGGAGCTCAGAGATAAAGGGTTCCGAAGTGCAATCGGGCAGTTTGTGTCCAAGGCGAGGGCAGCGCTAAAAAAGGATCACCAGGTGACGACAAAGGGTTGCAGCCAGTATTTGTTGCTTCCACCGCTGTCTGCGGAAGACTCGACCTTCTTGGACGACGAGCTTCCCAACAGCCTCCGGACTCAAATGTACAACATGATGCACGACGTGCTGCGTCAGACGAGCTTTCCTTGGGTGGACGGCAAACACATCAAGAAGGGGTCGACGCTGATGAAGAAGATGGAGTTGCTATTTGCGAGCTTCATCAAACGAGAAGATCTATTGGCGACCGAGTCTGGATGGCGGATACGCCAATCGCTACAAGACTCCATACTGTCTTTGTCGGTGCCCGAAACGAAGCTTGGGGACGACAAGGTCTTTACTTGGTACGACGGCCTTGCCATGCAACCATCCAAGGATGAGGACGAGCATGCTCTGGACGAGCTGGAAGGAGCGATGCAGTTGGACGACAGAGAGACGGAAGGAAACCGAGCTGCACGCTTGCAGTCGTATCTGACGTTGCGGGAGACGAACCTCAAGAAGATGGAAAAGATCACTGCGCTGGTCATGACGGAACACCTAGGACTGGGCTATGGGCAGATGGCGGTCCCACAAGTCTTGAGCAGTCTAAAGGCTTTGTTGAGAGTGAGCGCTAAGCATCGTGACCGAACGATGGCATGCTAACTTTACTCTTGCTTGATAGGACTTGCAAGTGGCCTCCGAGACTGCCATCCATCATCAACAGGACCCATCGACAGCCTATGATCCTAAGCGCGTGACTCCAGAGGAGTTGGAGGAGCTGTATCCGATCGAGCATCATCTACCGATGAGCAACACCGAGACCTTGCGCTGGAAGTCGAACCAGTTGGGTTCAGTGACGGCCAAGCTTCAGAACATGCCGACGTACACAGAGGACGGCCCGGCCAAATGGTTAGAAGAGCAAGACATGGAGAGGAAGAGGCTCGATGTGGAAGAGGCTCGACAGTCTGAACACAAGAAAGTCAAGATCTTTCGGACTGGTCGTCAGGCGCATGCTCACAGAATCCGAGCGATGAGACAAAACGGTAAGCACCAAGGGAGCAGCAGGATTAGCATCGTCGGTAATGACCATGACCCATCCTACCAGCAGCAGCTCCGACTCAGTTCAAGTCGCGCGAATTCATCGAGAACAGCGATGAGGAGGAGTTGGCGCCGATTCCACAAGCCAAAGGTGAGGACAGCGCAAACCAGCGCTAGTTTGCGCCGCCTGACATTGACAAACACCATGGCAGACTTGGAGAGCGAGGACGTCAACATGTCAAGCAATGTTGAAGGTGGGTCCGAACGGCATAAACTAGCGCTAGTTTGCGCCTTGCTCACATCCGACATCATCCGAATTACAGATTCCGAGGGACCAGAGGCTACCACCACCGGTAGCAACGTTGGCACTGGCGTGTCAGAGGCAGAGTCCTCAGAGGTTCAACGTGGCACTGCCAGCGGTGGCGCTAGCAAGCGCACCATCGAAGAGGCGGGTCTTCAAGGCAACAGTGGGAACATCAGAGCCGGCTCACGTGCTCGATTGACCATGGCAGAAGACGTTGAGATGATGGACGATAGCGGTGAGTGGTGCAGCATGGACTTGCAAACGATTCGATGATCTGATTGGCACACATTGTAGTCCCCATCACTGCCGGCAGCAGCAGCAGCAGCAGCAGCGCCAACCACAACTGGACAGCCTATCAAGCGTTGCTTGCTGGCAAACTGGACTTGAACAATGACTTGAGCCAGTTGACGTTGTATCCCGCCTACATGATGATCCTTTATCTTGCGGTGAGAAGCGCTTTGCAAAAGCAACCCGACAGTGCCTTGGCGGCGACCATCAAAGACTTTGTGAAGAACAAGACGACCATGCCGACGCCAGCTGAAGTCAGAGCAGAGATTCAACCGCTCCAAGGTTTGAATTGGTGTGTCAAGTATGTCCAGACGCTGCACAAGCTTGTGTTGGAAAAGCGAGCAGACCACATGATGTCATTCACCGATGTTGTTAGCATGATCGTGTAGAGTTACATGACCCACTCCGTTGTATCGTAACCTAGTCCCACCAAAGCGTGGGAAAGTATGCTTATGTCAGCGATTTGTAAGAGATTTAAGAGTGATGGTGTGGGAATGTGTGACGCAACACCTCTTGAACTTGAACCGCCGCCTTCCTCTTTTGGAAAGCAACCAAACACATACAAACAAACCTAGGCATAAACTAGCGCTCTTTTGTGCTCATGGCATCATCCTCAGTCCCAACCACAATGCAGGCAAGTCTGACATTCAATTGTCATCTTCATTGTACTTGAAAAAAAAAATAATTAATTGACATGTGACATTCATAAGAAGAGTCCAGCAGTCATAGACATTGATCTGGCAAAAGTCAAGGTGAGCAGTGTTCAAGGTGGCATGATGCTCACTTGTAACGAAC
Organism: Tylopilus plumbeoviolaceoides; assembly: GCA_003316375.1. Classification (NCBI taxonomy): domain Eukaryota; kingdom Fungi; phylum Basidiomycota; class Agaricomycetes; order Boletales; family Boletaceae; genus Tylopilus; species Tylopilus plumbeoviolaceoides. Next base: position 32,946 of record QFES01007666.1, read on the forward strand.
GAATTCATTCATGAATCTAGGCTGCCAAAGAGATGATCGATATGCATGTGACAGCGATGGAAGCGCTGGTGGGAGGAATCATGACAAAAGACCTTGGACTGATAGGAAACAACAAGATGCCAGCAGAACTCGAGGCACCGTTTGGCGCATTCTTGCAGGCAAGCATTAGTGATGTTTATTTTTTTCGCATCGAACAATGCATGCTATCATGACATACTAGGTGATACGTGACCAGTCAGTGCGTCAAGCGATGCGCATGCTGGGAGTAAAGAAGATGCCAATGTGGCTGGTGGTGAAGCTCATGGATTATCCGAACCTGCAAGACTATGCGGTGGCGACGAAAAAAGAAAGCAAAGCTTATTGGAATGCATTGACGACGACAGAGGACTCGGAGGAGGAGGAGAAAGAGGAGGAGAAGGAGAAGGAGACGACGAGTAGCAGTCTAGGCAAGCTTGAGCTGACGAGCGAGTCAAAAAAGCATGAGACTGGGATGCAAGATCACAATGGCAAGTCGATGAGTGGCATAAAACAGCGCTGGTTTATGCTGACCGACATTAACCATGGTAGAGTCTGAGATGCCAGCAAGATTGGACGTGTTTGGACGAGTGTCTGCCAACAAGGTTGGTGGAGGCAATCAAGAAGAAGTCGAGGCTGGAGTCATCCCGCTGGCAACCAAAGAGGAAAAGGGCAAAGCTAGGAAAATTGAATCGAGCGACGAGAACCACACGACACCGCCATGGATGAACGAGATTGCAGGCATGCCAGAAGAACAATGGCTGGCACTTTCAGCGAAGAAACCGAAATATAAAGGCAAGGTCAACAAAGAGATGGCATCCGAGTCAGCCAAAGGTGAGTAGAAGAGGTCATCGTGGAACTCGTCTAATGTTGTACAGCGATGATAGGCTCGTCGGATGTGATATCGAACTGGAGTATAACACCGAAAGCGAAACCAGAGGGTAAGCCTGAGAGAGACTATGAAAATGACAATGACAAACAAGCTGACATGATGATACCAGGCGAGACAAGGTTGGTAGAGAGCTCCGAGTCGGACGACGAGCAAACATATGGGAAACAATACAGACGAAAGAATGGTAAGAATGGAAAAAGAGCATAAACAAATGAAAAACTCACATGGATTTGACTTGACAGCACAAAGAGAGCACTACCAGTACAAGCGAATGCAGTTCTACATGACTCATCCGAACATCATACGATCGGACTTTATGGAAATGCCAGGAGTGATGCGAGTAATATGGGACCTGTATTGGTTAGCGAGCGACATGACGAAGAGTCGAAAGGCGAGAGTGGCTGTTGCGAAGACGATGAAATATTTCGAGGACAATGGGGAAAAGAGTGGAAAGAAAGAAGAGCTGTTGGAGGTGGTGAGGTTGTATACGAACATCAATGCATTAGAAAGCAAAGTGGTGGCAGGAGAGAGGTTGGTGGAGACGCAAAGATACAAGAACCAGATCAAATTCAAGGATGGAATGGATTTGTATAACGGAAGATGGTTTGAAAGTACATGATGGTAGCACGATGATGTAACGAGGCGACCAGTACCTAGGAAATATGCAATCATGACCATAAGGAAGATGACAACAAGCGAGCAAGCGTCCGATAGTGCACCTTTTCCTATGCTTGACACACCTTTCCTATAATCTTTGTATGATTTTCCCACGAGTTTCTGTATGTTTATTGTATACTTTACATGGTTTTCCTATGCTTATGTTGACATGTTTCCTAAACATCGACCAAGCTTGGGCTACACTATGCTACACTTTGCATGGATTTTTTGATAGACGCTCATGGAGAGTTTTCATAAACTCTGAATTGACCTAGTCTACGAAAAATTCCATAGTCAAAGTGTATGAGCATACAAAGTGTATAGTCAGAATCTAGTCAAAATGTCTACCAAAAAGAAAACATGGTCAAAGAGTAGTCAAAGTATATTGAAAGTCTACCAAAGATCTAGTCAATGTATCACACGAGTCTGGTGAAAGTGTACCAAAAAAAACTCTAGTCAAAGTGTACTTGCCCATCTCAATGCTCAGCAAAAGGACATCTTCATTTTGCACTTAGTGATCATATTCAGATAACTATCAAATCATGACATATTATCTTGTTCAGATACTACCCTCGATGGCATAAACTAGCGCCATTTTGTGCTGATTGCCTACCCATATGACCCGCCATTTCCACCCCTGGAA
>QFES01007667.1:0-17285 GCA_003316375.1 Tylopilus plumbeoviolaceoides
CATATGCACCTGATGGTACCTGTGTTGTTTCTGGCTCATTGGACTCTACTCTTAGAGTGTGGAATGCAAGTACTGGCCAGTGTGTAGCAGGCCCATTCAGAGGCCATACAGATGGCATCTGGTGTGTTTCTTATTCACCTGATGGTATTCACCTTGTTTCTGGGTCAGAAGACATGACTATTAGAGTCTGGGATGCAAGCAATGGTCAGTGTATGGCAGGCCCATTTCATGGGCACACAAGTGCTATTCAATCTGTTGCCTATTCTCCCAATGGCATCCATATTGTCTCTGGTTCAGAAGATAACACTCTTAGAGTATGGGATGTCAGCACTGGTCAGTGTTTGGTGGGTCCACTGCTGGGGCATACAAATTGGGTCAGGTCTATTGCCTATTCTCCTGATGGCATCCACATTGTCTCTGCCTCACAGGATAGGACCATTAGACTCTGGAATGCCACCACTGGTCAGTGCATTGCTGGTCCATTCACAGGACATATACAGCCAATCCTATCTGTGGCATTTTCCCCAGATGGAAGGCATATTGTTAGTGGGTCTGCTGACAAATCTATCAAAGTATGGAGGGTAGAGCAACTTTTGTCCTTTGGTGATATATCTGAGATGGATGGTTGGCTTCAGTCTTCTGATGGGACTAGTTTTGGTTGGATTGCTTCATGGAATAGACATGCCTTTCATCTTCCTGTCCACTCTTTGGTGATAGCTTCTGATAGATCTTATCCAGTTGATCACCACCTTGCTGATACTTCTTTGCTTGGGGAGTCTTGGATTTCTTGTTGGAATTGATATCTTGGTTCTGTTTCATACTTATCTTTGTATAATGCTCTTTGTTTACCTACAAATAATACATGTATGCATGTTATTTCTTGTTGTCATATAAAGCTGAAGAAGTTAGAAGTAGCTCCTCCAGGCTAACTAGAAAGTCAAACTCCTGGCATCTGAGTCCATTATGAACACAGAACAAACACATCAATCCAGCATCTTGCTTGAGTCAATACTTAGGCTGGGCAGAAGGTTCGGAATCTTGGATGACCATACCATGTCTAGGTTGTAACATGTACCACTCTGGGTCTTTCCCAACCATGCAGACTATTGACTTCTTGCTGGTGTTCATGGTATGGTAATCAACATCAAGAGGAAGGTACACATCCAAGCAATCAAACTGCAGAACATGTTTGTCTGTATGCAGGAGGTAAACAGACCTCGAGTGGATCGCTGTGGGCAATCTTGCCTTCACATCAAAATTACAGGACCAGTCACTTCAACTGTGATGGCGCTAGCGCATACACAGGGCTCGTGCAGGCGACGATTTGGGGGAGACGATCTAGGTGGTTTGTCAACTAAGGCGTGGACGATAGTCTGGATTGTATTTGTCTGGAGAAAGCTTTCCAGCGCAGCTTGTGAATTTGACGAGGTGAGATGAGAGTGGAATACATATCATAGCAGATGAATGATGTGACATGGGTTGTTTCGACGCAGGTGTCATTCTGTGACTTCGGTGGTTCTGCAGACGTGGGTGTATGGTTTGGGCAGTCTACGGGGCTTTGAATGTCGATTCTAGGAGGGAGAACGTATGATGAATGAATGCAATGTCTCGCACGAATGCGAGTTTGGCGCAAGGATTTCCGATGAACGACCGACTCGGTCCTGGAATTCCGCCGGAGCACGACCACAGGGTGCATGAGCACCTCGCGCAGACACCGAACCTGGGGAGAGGATGCACGCGTCTTCTTGCACTTTGATGGATTCAGTCTGTGGTAGATTGTCCGTTAGTGATATCTTGGCGAGTGATAGGGGACACTTACGGTGAACTCTTCAAACGGTATGGGATCGCTGATTTGCAGTGACACTCGACACTTGGGACGGTGCACCGTTCGAGCTTTGCAGGCGTGGGTGGGATCTCCCCGCCGGTGTGAACCTGCTCAGGGTTCGCACAGAGACCGACACGGAGTCTGCAGATCTGCGAGTTTCATGTCCCTTTGCCCAATCGATCCGACGAACGGCGACGTAGGCGCGTAGCCTTGTTGAGACTTTTGTCCATCCTTGACTCGCCAACGATTGTCCTATAGGAATGTCAGTGGTCCAAAGTAGACGAATTGATGCTTGTATGCGGATCACAGCCACTTACCCGGTAACGTGGCGAGTGCTCGCGTCAGCACAACTAGGACTGGACGGCCGACCGCCTGTCGCTCTCCCCTCCCTAGACTCGAGTTACGCATCAGCATGTCCATGTGGGCTACAATCTGTATCATACCGTCGGAATGCACCACCATAATTACACCCGCAAGGTAATACTCATGAGTCTGCAGGGGTCCAGGGGATCTATCTTCGCAGCACGGAGATGTTGGATGACCTGGCAATGAGACATGGGATCGAGAACTCGACGCGGCGGATGGGTGTAGGACGTCGAGGCGTCCTGCCTTCCACCACCAGAGTTGAGGCTTCCTTTCAAGCTCGAACTGTCCACGTCCTCAGTCGACCATGAATAACTGCACTGTGGATACTACTCACTTCCACTTGCTTTCGCATCCGGGTGGTTGGCTCACAAGGACATGAATAGCATGAAAACGAGGTCACCTGAGAGACGCAAATGATCGTGGACTTGATCCCCACGATGATTCTTATTCATTTGGTACGTTTTCGCTGCTACCGTACATTGGCGAGTTGACTTGGAGCCTCATGCAGATTTCGCATTCAGAGTGACGCATACATGAAGCGACGCACGTTAAACCACGCAAGCGATGGGCCCGCGGATAAAAAATATTACATTTCGACGAGGCAGTAGACAGCTACAACTGCGAACGTCCATGTTAAGGCAAAAAATACTCCTTCAGGCAGGGTGGCGTACCCTGCCCAATCCTCTCTAGACATCAGCACCTTAAAGTCGTCCAGAATTCGCTCGGTCTTGATCATGGCCGCAGCAAGCCATGGGTCAAGTGTGATTTCGCAAGACGACGTTAATAGATTTAGGTCCGTTGGACTTTCGCGTCTCGACCGCCTGCCTTGGAGAGAAGGGTGATGATGAGAAGACAGCTCACCGCATAAGGTCGTGTGCCCATACCTCGCTGACCTCAGGCCGTCCGCTTGTTCGGCCAGCCACTGATTCGCCTCCTCCGTTAGCTTGAGCTGAGCCTCGGCATTGTCGCAATAAAGTCGCATCTCCGTAACGAATTTTGCAGATGATCCAGTTTCTAATCATTCTGCGGGTTAGTATCTGCGTTCGTCAAACGGGAAGTGGGAGAGCAGTCGACGTAGTTAATCTACCCCCCCAAACGATTTCAAGAAATATTGGCTTCCCTCCCTACGAGACCCTTTAGTAATCCTTGCGTGCATGCGCGGTCGTTTCGTTAGGCGCTGACGTTCCCTCTGTCGCTACAGTCTTCAGAATCGAGGTCCCTCTAGCTATCGCCGCCCGTCATTGCCGTTTAGTTTTTGGTTCTGAGCGCGGGCGAGGGCAGTGAAAAGCGTGCTGTATAACTGCGAGAGCCTGGAGGGCTTGTACCATCGCCGAGTCTGTGAATGTGAAGTTAAGGTGTTGGGTCGACACTGCAAGCGACAGCGAAGAAGAAATTGAGACTCAGATCTACCACGTCTCAAGTTTGCTCCGAGAGATCTACTAGTATGGGCCCCTACTAGTACGGTAGGTCTCGAGGGTCGTTCGTTCTAGAACGCGTCTCCTCGTCGCTTCGTTTTCCTGCCGGATCTTCGAGCTCCATGTCACCAAGCAAGTTTGTCAGGAACCTCGCATCCCTTCCCCCATCGCTTTCCACCCCCCTGCGTGTCGTTCACTTTAGCTCCACTACCTCCGAATCCCACCACGGCACGTCCTCTTCCCTGGCCCTAGCTGTCGCACCCAGGTTCTCGGCGGATGGCTACGTGTACTAGCAAAAGCGTTTGTTCAGAACCGTGGGCTGGGAGTGGTAGTCCTTGGGGTGGCGTCTGTCCCGTAAGTCTACGAGTACCTCCAGTTGCGGACGTAGTAGAGCATGGCGTCGACCATTATTTGATATCCTAGGCCTAAATGTTACTCGATGCGATAACGGCGAGCTCGTCTTGAGCTCGTCCGACGAATATCCAATGGACAAGACAACGGCAGGACAGATTGATCATCTTCGTCGCCATCCGTTTAGTTATACAACTGACTGGGTGTTTGATACCGCACTGAAACTGGGGCTTGGATAGGCAGCCTGGACCGATCGCGCAACGTCGCTCAAGTGGATGCCATTGGAGGGAAACTCAAGCCAAGGTCACATACAATGCATGACACTATTCGTGCCCATCGTTCCTTGTCACCTACGCACAAGCGTCTGTTTCCGTCTCGATGGCCAGGGTGGGCGGTAGAAAACTCCACCTGCGTACCAAGATAAGGCTAAGCTTGCTTTCTTGATGATTGACAAAGTAGTGGGGTTGTTTTGCATGTACGTGCAAGCGTAGATGCTCGACGGGACGAACTATCGCCATCGTGATACATGAAATGTAATGACGAGAAGCGTGCTTCTAACACTGCGCACGATCCACTCTAACGTATGCCCAGGGTGGCCGCGAGCGAGAGCGGTAAAGTAGTATTGTGCGTTCTACGTCTGGCATCTCTCGTAGATACAGCGAGAGGAGGCGAGTTGGGTGGATTCTGGTCGAAAGCATCCATGTTTAAGTTCTCACGTCACATTACATCCGCGTGGTTGTTCGGTTGCCATCCTCACCACCTTGTTCGTCGCATACCACCATGGCCACAGCCAACACAGCGCAAAGTGTCATGTACGTATATCAACTACCTTCAAGTTGTTCAGATCGTAGTTGATGAACATCCAAATAGGGCGAAATCGATCACAATCAAAGGTGCGAGATGGAATGTCTGCTCCATGCGAGTCTGACTTTGCTCAGACATCGAACTTCGTACTCGAGCAAAACGGAACCTTCCCATTCAGAGGAAACACCGCATCACATTCGCCGTTGGAAATACCTTGCGATCGACGGAGAACGCAAAGGAAAGAAAGAATCGCACCATCTGGGATAATACTTTCTATTTGTGAATACTTACAGCTCATGTTACGCCAGGGAACTGAGTATTTTCAGCGATGGAGATGATCATTCCCTTCTCCTTGTATCGGTTTACCAGAAACACCACATCGGAAGGGACGAATTGGTTGGAACTATCAACGATACCATTGGCGGGGTGCTGGCTAAATTGAATGGCGGAGGTACAGTGCCTGTCAATACTTCGTGATCTACTGACGCGAGCTCGACGGTCAAAGTGTTTGAAGACCAACTACGCAACAATATTTCTCATCAGCCCGATCTCTCGGGAATTATCCTCAAGTTTTCCTTCGCTGCTGAGCCTCGTCGGGCCACTGATGCAGGTAATCGTCAGGCCGTACACGCCGTCACTGCTGCGATCACAGCTGTCATTCCGATCAGTTCAACCCCTGCAGTCGTGGGGATCATGAGTTCAGTGGTCGACGCTAGCACGACCGTAGCCGTCGATGTGCAGAAAATGGATATGGAGCATTTTGATGGACAGGATCAAGCTATTGAATACGATCGTAACCGGTATAGCCGAGGTATTTGTTCCTCCACGTTCGATTTCCTGGTGGCCTCATTGCGAGTTAGATCCACCCTTATACATCGCTCGCTTGGTCTGTCTTATCGGCTGCGAACCAGGTTTGTCTTTTGGCCGACATTCATGATATTTTTCGACCGGTGACCATGGTTTACAGGTGCTCCTGAAGCAAAAAGAGCGCGACGACAGAATAGTTCGCTTAGCAAGTGCCATGAGCGACGTCTTTGCGTTCGTTCAAGAAGCCGAGCCTCTGAATGCAATCCAGGCACATGTAAAGACGTTCACGCTTCTGGTCAAACAGGTGACGGAATGCGGGTACTTCATCACCGAGTACGCCAAGCCAAAGAATTATTGTCAGTCACATTTAACTCTGTCATCGCTACTACTGACTCTCGTCCAGTGAGTCGTACCATGAGATATACGGTTTCAGATATCGATGCAAGAATCACCGACTACGAGAACAAATTCCAGGAATTGAAGACTGCGTTTCTCGAAGGCGTTGCAGTACAGACAGAGATCACCGTCGTTCGTATCATGAGTCTCGTGGAAGCCACCGGTATGTCGGGCCGATTTGACAGTGAGACCAGATATTGAAATATTCGCTAGAGCTGAATCTATCGACCTTAATGACATGCCGTACGCGTCGGGTGCTAGGTTCCAGCGAGAGAAGCAATGTCTTCCAGGGACGCGCGAGTCCTTGCTCGCCGACATTTGCGACATTCTGAACAATCCTAGCGAAGATGCTCCACGAGTGTGCCTTTTGACTGGCGTCGCCGGTTCGGGCAAGTCGGCTGTAGCCCACTCGATCGCTCGACTGTATGACGACCATGGGCGACTAGGCTCGCCGTACTGCTTCTCACGTAGCGATCTCGCGAGCCGTAACCCGAGAAACCTTTTCAGCACCATCGCGCGCGACCTCTCCGATCACGATCCCCTGTACAGATCTGCCCTCTGGCGCGCCGTTAAAGACAATAAGGCGCTTCGCACATCACAGTCGCCCATGGAGCAAGCTGAGAAGCTGATTATCGGACCCCGAATGGACCTTGACGCTATTGGTCCGTTGGTTGTCGTCATCGATGCCGTCGATGAGAGTGGCGATCGGACCAGTCGTCGACCGCTTTTACGGGCCATTGCGGGGCAAATTGCCAAGAATATTCATACAACAAATCTTCGCTTTCTCATCACCACTCGACCCGAAGATGACATTCTTGCCGGGCTGTCGTCGAGTACCGAGATCGACCTGAAACAAATGGGCGACGTTCCATTGCATATTGTCGATGGAGATATCGACAGGTTCGTCTACCACTCCCTTCGTCAATATTCTGAGCTGGATGAATTTTGGCCGAATCGGGAGTGGTGTCGAGTACTCGTTCAACATTCTCAACATCTCTTTCAGTGGGCATCCACAGCGTGTGGTTTCATCGAAGGTCAAGGGACTGTTGGACTCGACCCACCGGAGCGGCTTCAGAAACTTCTCGAAAGTGCCAATGCTGATGGCGGCCATTCCTTGGACAGTTTGTACCAGACCGTTCTATCTCAACTATTCACCTCGGACGACACTCGCGAACGCTTCCGCACGGTGATGGCCATCGTACTTGCACTCAATGAGCCATTGTCCATCAGCTCCCTTTCTGCTCTGTTCCGCAGAGACTTGAACATTCGAGCAATCATCAAACCCATGGGATCATTGCTGGACAGAGTCCTGGATGAAGAAAAACCCATCTGTCCCCTCCATACTTCTTTCCGCGACTTTCTACTCGATTCAACTCGCAGTTCTGTTTTCCACGTTCACATTCTACCCCACGACTCACTCTGCCTCGGGAGAATATTACTTGCTTGCTTGCGAAACATCCTCAGATTCAACATCTGTGACCTCAAATATTCTCGCATCCGAAATGCTGCTGTTCCCGACCTATCCCTTCAAGTGACCAAAGCCATTCCTCCCCATGTTGCATATGCCTGTCAATACTGGATGCACCATCTACAAGAAGACCACACTCCAGACTTGTTGAATGAGGTTACCCTGTTCTTCAAGGCATTCCTCCCCTTCTGGCTTGAGGCCATCAGCCTCCTCTCCCTATCCTCCCCCCTCTCCCCCATCCTATCTGCCCTAGACACCTGCACCATTTTGCAAACATGGGCCAAGGTGGGAGCCTCCATGATAATATGAGGATGGGTACTGACTAAAATGTCACTAGGACCATGAGCTTTCCACCCTGGCATCAGAGACATCCAAATTCATCCAAGTATTTGCCCCTGTCCTTAGAGAATGCACTCCCCACCTCTATTTATCAGCCATGCCCCAGACCCCCATCAACTCCCCACTTTGCCAACTCTGGCTAAAACATCTCCAGAAGCATATCTCAGTCAGCTCAGGACATCCAGCCAATTGGCCAGCAGAGGTTCATAACTTGCAGGGGCACATAGATATAGTTCAATCTGTTGCCTGTTCATCTGATGGCATCCACATTGTCTCTGCCTCACGGGACAAGACCATCAGGGTTTGGAATGCAAGGACTGGCCAATGCATGACAGGTCCATGGCAGGCACACACTGACTGGATCTATTCAGTTGCCTACTCACCTGATGGCTTCCACATTGCTTCTGGGTCAAGTGACAAGACTATCAGAGTGTGGAATGCAAACACTGGTCAATGTGTGGTGGGTCCATTCCATGGGCACACAGGTCATATTAGCTCTGTGGCCTACTCACTTGATGGCATCCACATTGCCTCTGGCTCAACAGACAAAACCATTAGGGTGTGGAGTGCAAGCACTGGGCAGCATGTGGTTGGCCCATTCAAAGGGCACAGTGGTACAATTTACTCTGTTGCCTACTCACCTGATGGCAATCATATTGTCTCTGGTTCAGGAGATAAGACTCTTAGGGTCTGGAATGCAAGCACTGGTCAATGTGATGGTGACCCACTCCAGGGACACATGGATCATATCTTCTGTGTTGCTTATTCTCCTGATGGTGTCCACATTGCCTCTGGCTCCAAAGACAATACCATCCGGTTGTGGGATGCAACCACTGGCCAGTGTGTGGCAGGTCCATTTCAGGGGCATGATCAGCCTGTCTGGTCTGTTGCCTTTTCACTAGATGCTATCCATGTGGTCTCTGGTTCTGGGGATAAAACAATTAGAGTTTGGAATGCAACCACTGGTAATTGTATGGGCACTTCATTCCTAGGACACATAGATCAGGTCATCTGTGTTGCCTTCTCCCCTGATGGAACCCATATTGTCTCTGGCTCTGCAGATCACACTGTTAGAGTCTGGAATGCAGCCATTGACAAGTCTGTTGCACATCCATTGCAGGGGCATACAGATGCTGTGACCTCAGTTGCCTATTCCCCAGATGGTGTCCATATTGCCTCTGGTTCTATGGACAAAGACATCAATGTTTGGGATGCAACTACTGGTCAGTGTATGGCAGGTCCATTTCTAGGGCACACAGATTGGATCTGGTCCATTGCCTATTCACCTGATGGTCACCACATTGTCTCTGGCTCACAGGACATGACCATTAGGGTTTGGAATACCTCTGGTCAGTGTGTAGGTGGTCCATTCCAGGGGCACACATCATGTGTTGCATGTGTTGCATATTCACCTGATGGCATCTTTGTTGTTTCTGGCTCATTGGATTCTACTCTTAGAGTATGGAATGCAAGCACTGGCCAATGTGTGGCAGGGCCATTCAAAGGGCATACAGATAGCATCTGGTCTGTTGCTTATTCACCTGATGGTGTCCATCTTGTTTCTGGTTCCAAAGACATGGCTATCAGAGTCTGGGATGCAAGCAATGGCCAGTGTGTGGCAGGCCCATTTCATGGGCACACAAGTGTTATTGCATCTGTTGCCTATTCTCCTAATGGCATTCATATTGTCTCTGGCTCAAAAGACAACACTCTTAGAGTATGGGATGCAAGCAGTGGTCAGTGTTTGGTGGGTCCACTGCTGGGGCATACAGATTGGGTCAGGTCTATTGCCTATTCTCCTGATGGCATCCACATTGTCTCTGCCTCACAGGATAGGACCATTAGACTCTGGAATGCCACCACTGGTCAGTGTGTTGCCAGTTCATTCACAGGCCACATAGATGCAGTCATATCTGTGGCATATTCACCAGATGGAAAATATATTGTCACTGGGTCTGCTGACAAATCTATCAAAGTATGGAGGGTAGAACAGCTTTTGTCTTTTGGTGATATATTTGAGAAGGATGGGTGGCTTCAGTCTTCTGATGGTACTTATTTTGGTTGGGTTGCTCCTTGGAACAAACATGCCTTTCATCTTCCTGTCCACTCTTTGGTGATAGCTTCTGATAGATCTTATCCAGTTGATCACCACCTTGCTGATACTTCTTTGCTTGGGGAGTCTTGGATTTCTTGCTGGAATTGATATCTTGGTTCCACATATTTCATGCTTGCTTTACTTTGTATTATGTTCTTTGTTTACCTAGAAAAATCTCACTGGAATATGCATGTTATTTCTTGTTGTCATGGCATGCTCTAGGAATAGTGCCCAACTGGGTCCCCCAGCACTACTTTACCTCCCTGCAGACTAACCCTCATGCCAATCCCAACTCTTCCACCAATACCTATCACCCAGTCATACAGGCATGACAATAAACCTAGCCTTGATCGATTTTTATCAACATCTCAAGTTGCTTGACAGTAAATTACATATGCAATGCATGAATGAGGTCAAGGCTTAGTGGAAGGGTAAGTAAGACACTCTGCTGACTACATGGGCCATTGCCAGGGAAATATATACATAGGGTGTCTAGAGAACAAAGCTGAGGCATCAGCAGATATTGGAATGAATGAGTGGCTATTGGGGAGGGACATATGTACCTTGTGTGTCACAGATTTGCTTGAGAGGCCAGAGTGGATGTAGGGTGCAACAAGATCCTCTCCCATCAAGTCAAAAATGAGTGCTCCCTTGCTTGTCCTCAGCACACTTTCAAAGGATGCACAATGTCTGATCTTGAACCTGGCAGCCCTGAGCATCAACATTGTTGACAAGTGAATGAAAAGAGAATCTGGCAGTGATGGGTTACGAGGAGCCAAGAGACATACTTGGTGAGATGACTCCATCCACTGGCAGGGACTGAAAAAGATAACTCTTGGTCCTTGACTTTGGAGAGCATCATTAAAAGCAGCAAGCCATCCACAAGCATGGCCTATGTAATTATTTTTGATAGTCTTGTATGAATGACTCACCACAATGATCGCTGAGAGCTGGACATTCGTGAATTGGCTCTTAGTCAAGGATAATCAAAGCAAGAGGCAGTATGTATATGAAGCAGTCAGTACGCCTAACACCGTCAGCGCGCACCCTTTGACATCGCAGCAGCAACGGGCGTATTATCAATAGCGAGCGCATACACTGAAAGTACCTTCAGATCCTTGTCCTGGGCCAAGGCTATCAAGGTTCGGATCACCTCGGCGCTGTGACTAGTTGTGACGCGTGCCGCTCCGGATCTCTTCCAACCACTGGCATGCCGGCTTATGACTCTGTTGTTCGATGATAGGGTTCCTGTAAACTGCGATTATGATGAGTTGTACCATAGGCCGCGCGACTGAGGTTTCCATCGACACATGGAAAGGAGGGTACACGTCCAAACAATCAAACCGGAGAACGTATTTTTCTGTATGCGTCAGGTATACACGAAAGGAAAGCAGACCTCGAATAGATATCCGAGTGCAATTTTGCCTCCGGATCGAAATTGAGTGAAATATGGGGCTGGCGAGCACACGCACGGCGCGCGCTAGTGTAGATATGGGGGAGACGATCTCGAGGTTGTGTAGGCCGGACAAGGCGAAGATGACAGCCAAGATTGCATTTGCTTGAAGCAAGCCTGCAAGCGCAAGCTCGGACTCTATCATAATTATGATGAGAGACGGGAATGGGGTTTGCGGCCATACCATAGGAGATGGAGGATATATGACGTCGACGCAATGTCATCCTGTGAGCTGTGGTTCTGCGGACGCGGGTGGATGGTCCAGACAATCTATGAGTCTTTGATTGGCATTGGAATGTCGACAGAAAGAGAACGAACACATACGAGTGAACACAAGGGGCCCGTCCCTCCCCGATACACTGTAAAAACCTCCTCAAGTGAATGTATTAGTATCTTCAGGCTCGTCAGCTGTCCTCGAAATTCTCGATTCTTATCGTGCGTATAGCTTGCCTTCGAGCTTGCATGGACGTTACTTGGCGGCTTCAGACGGTGAGGAGTGCACGTAGACAGCGCAATTCTTGAAAAACATATCATTGGAGACTCTGCAACACAGTCTCAGAATCTGGTGCAAGGCTCATGGATGTAGCACCGCCCATAAATTATCGAGTGTCAGTGTCAAAGCGTACATGGAAGAGGAACTCGGAACGGCAAGTGAGTCCGACAGTCGCCGATTCAAATGAAGGTATGCAGTGACTTGGTTCACACTTTCAAGGTTGACTCCTTGATTTTTCTCTCAACGTCGCTCTCATCGTTTTCCGTTCTTGACCCGATAAACGGCAAATCTGCCACCGACATACTTTGCTCCGACAGGGGATAACTTATCTTTGTTCATTTGCTGGGACCGTCGACGGTACCTATGTCTGTCAATACCGCACCAGACCACATCATTTCAGGATATCTCGATGATGATCGATGATCATGAGTCGCGAACACCCTACTGCGCGTCAGGGCCTCGCACAAATGCAGCGTTTCAGCCATGGAGTACGTTGTCATCGATCTGAATGCGTGCTGACCCAGATGGCGACGCTGCTGGCAAAGTGCTGCTATCCTTTCCCTCCCGCCTCCTCAGCATGCCTTGTCTAAATTGAAAAACTAGGAAACTGCACCGACGCTTTGTCGTGGTAGGGACAACATACCCGCCCCGAGCGGCCACGGAGTCAAAGCGGTAGTAGTGGTGATGCTTCCGTACAGGACCACAGTGTCGGCTCTCTTACTACAGAATGAAGAATCTATCTTCAGTCCTCCCCCATCAATTATGCTTTCCACCTCACTATGATGCCCTGTCATCCATTATCTTGGAAATATTCGAATCTGTCTTCGCCACGTTTACGCAGCGACTCGCTGACTAATGAAAATATTCACTTATGCAGCATCCTACCGCCGTAATTCTCGGCCAAGTAACCCAACATCGAGGATGTCTGTCAGCATGATGGTGGAAGGATACCGGCTAAAGATCGGGGCCCTAGGGTCATGGTGCTGAAGGACTCGAAACGGCGTATTTAGGGATCGTTACACTCAGTATGTCGCGAGTCTTGCGCTTGTGCTCGCTGTCGTGAAGTTCTCTGTCACCAATACGTCTTTGACGATCATCAACTTGAAGAACAGCTATGGCGCTGCCGTTTGTTTTCTTCTAGCGTGAATCACCTTGAGGACGAAGTGGACCGAGAAACAAGACAAGCATGCAGCAAGACGATCCTAGCGTACAACCACAACTATAGTCATGCATTCGAAGGTGACCATCACACCCGGCCTTTCCACGCGCGCCACAAGTACACCGACATACCGCACGCCATCGCAGCGGCCAACGCACTCACTTCAAACGTCATCGTCCAACACTTGGATCCGTGACACACCCCATCCGTGTCGGATCCGGCGACGTGCGCGGCCGAGATGAAGGCGTAGAGGTACGAGAAGGCGGGAGTACCGAGGAAGGGTGCATAGCTGATGATGCCAAAATTGCGGCCTAGGTTGGATAGTCCCCAGATAGTGGAAACGAGAGACGGGCTATGATGTGTGAGGTATGTTAGGCACGATGGACAATAGGGGTAAGGAGGACGTACACAATAGTGAACGTGCATCCATACGCGAAGCCTGCGCCAATACTGTTGCAGCATACGGTCAGATCGAGCCGGGGGATAAAGAGAGATAGAACCTCAGTGCCCAAACATCTACTTGCCCCCTAACACCAACGACCATCCAAATAAAAGTGCAAACTAGTATGACTGCAGAAAATGTTAGGAATCCAACTCTGCTTATAAGATGCTTCCTAAGGAAACCGCGGCTGCCGTCCATAGCATGAGAGGGTACAGGTGAAATGATGTCCGCGAGTGGCCCAGAAAGAAGCCGTGATAGCGTGTTAGCAATAGAGAGTATGCGAACTTGAGTTGCAGTCACGAGAACGGGAGAAGGGGCGCCGGATACAAAATCGATGGGGACACGACTTGGCAGGGAGAGAACGATGGTTCCGATGTTGGATATAATCATCTCACACTGTGCAATTCATACTTGGGATGACCCGGAATAGACATGCAGACACAACGATAGGACTTACAGATCCGAGGACGACCAAGACGACAAATGCGAGGGCCCAGAAATTGGGATCCGATAGTAGCTCCAGTACAGTATGCTTGGATTCCGGGAATGCATCAGAAGAGGAAACGGAAACGACATCGACTTCAACTCGGTCGTGTTCTAGGACATTCCTGTTAGTCTTGTTCGGAAGCAGCGTCGTGCGTTCGTTTGGTACCTCCGGGTCACTTGTGATGGTTGAAGGGGTAGATTCATCCTTGGAGACCGAGGGTATAATATGCATGGTCAAACCACCTATGAGATGTACGCATCCACAAAGTACTGCAAGAAACTGTAGGAAATGAGTGACGTCAATCTCGCCATCGGGAGACGAGAAATAATGGGAGGCGATGAGGGAGAGGAACGTTGGTGAGAGGCCGAAGAGAGCCAAACTTGTCCCTGATGCTATTCCAATGTAGTTTGGAAAGTTCTTTGAGGCAACAAAGAGTGATGAAAAGAAGCTAGCGTGCCATGACAGCGTTAATGCGCGTGAAGCGGAATATGGGAGTGCACGTACGAGAATACGGTGCCCACTGCACCGATGAAAAAAAATATGACAAGGTGATGGAATGTAGATGTGGACGGTTCGGAGATAGTGTTTGGTGCCTTGTATATTTCATTGGCGAACAGACCAAAGCCGACCGAGAAGAGACAGGCAGAAATTAAGGAGCAGGCCCATGCGCCATAGTAATCAAGGATCTTTCCAACGACGGCTGCAAAAGGATATTGGCCCATCATACCACTGCAAGCGGATTTAATGAGCAAGTGAAAGGGCAAGTAGCCGTGGTCCGTACGCAAGGGCGATGGTAGTCAATTGCGGTTGTGTGAGCTTCAGGTGTTTCACTAATGCTGGCGAGATGAGTGGAAAGCAGAAAATGCCTCCAGCACATATTCTACAGGGAAATATCGATCAGACTCGATTTGCTTCCAGTCGTGTGATAACTGAACATACGCATTAGCGGCCACAGAGAAGCACATGAGTGCAAGCCTTGCGCGGCGCAGATAAGGTTTTGCTGAACCTTGTTGAACTAATGTAGCCATGAGCGAAGTCCACACCTTGCGCGGTCGTGGTTGGCAGAAAGAGAGAGCTAGCCTTCATAGGAGTGGCTGTACCAAGCCGAGCCGAGTAACCGCGAATCCGCACAACTCATACTAGTACAGGTTGTCTCTGGCTCGTCTCGAAAAATCGGAACTTGGAGCGCTTCTTCGTCGCCGAAATACATCGCCAGTGACGAGGATGTGATTTGAAGTAAGGTACTCATTCACTAGTATGGCCCACCCAGGAGCTAATTAACCTGATTCGGCGGCGTGTACAACAAGAGAACAATAGATTATTGTCCACCTCTCTCAGGCTATTTAACACCGTCGTTGCTGGTCAGCGCACTCGTGGTCTCTGCGAGATCCTGTCCTCGACCATGGAATCATTTCCACTCTTCTTCAAAATTCGCGCCGTCACTTTCGGTGAGTTCGTTTCAGGTCACTTCGCTGCTTCACAAACTCATACAGCCCTGTACTAAGCGGTGATGATGTTCTTCAGTTTCTTGTGGCTTGTACTGCTTTCTGTTCAAATATTTGCTCGGTGGACCCAGTCTGATCGAATCAGTCGTACGTCCCTGCTTGTTCTATTACCGCGTCGGGTATCCGAGTCTAATATGCTGCTAGAGTCGTTGATGATCCTGTGTATCCTAACGAACGCCATCACTCTCGTCCTGTTACCGCTTCTGTATGTCCACTCGGCTCGCCTTATTCGATCCTACTTATCCCTATCCAGCATCCTCGTGGCATTCCGTATCTGGCTGGACGCAGCACGTCTGCTCCTTCTTTTCGTCTTACATGCTGGTACGTCTGGAAGTCAGTTGCGTACGTTATCAGGCTCAATACGTTTCATCAAGGCTCAGCCACTGCTGCTACCTACTGGAGTCCCAGGGTTCAGTGCCCTGATCAAAGTAGGTCCCTTGCCATTCCCTTCGTGGCGTGAGCTTGAACCTGATCTCGCCCACAGCTCCGGACGACACTGGTGTCTGCCAACTCATCGGTGTGTATACCATGGTTGCTTGCTGGATCATACCTACCATACGTAAGTACATCTTGTTACTCAAAGTTCCGCGTGGCTAATGACCTTTGTTCAGTGGTTCTTTATTCGTTATATTTTGCAGCCGTGACCTATCTTCAGTCGCGCATTCCCATCGTTATCGAGTCCAAGCCGCGGGATATCGATCCAGAGATGTGTCTCACCGATTCACTTTCCTCGTGGAGAGAGCTGGTAAAAGAGGTCGCCAGGGTTCAGCGCCCAAACACTGACAGGAACGTCCCACCACAACCGCTGGTGTTACCCGCCACTATTCAAACCAGTCAAACCTCGCTTCCTCAGTCGAATTCACCACGCCATCAGTCGACAATGCCATCTTCTTCCCAACACTTCACTACACCTCACCCAGTGACTAGCCGGCACCACTCCCTTCCTGCATTCAAACACGGCAACGGTACCCACATCCGACCTTTGCTCACACTACCCACGCAAGACCCTTTCGCTACAAGTGCATCCGTATCATGCCCTCAAACGCCCTCTTCGTATTCACACTCTAACCCATCTTCTGCAAACCCTCTGAATCAATCCTTCAATTTCAGGCCAAGTGTTGCGGAAACGGAAACGCGGCCGCCTAGAGATCATCGATGGCGTTCGAAACACCTCTCGATGATGCCCTCGTCTTCATCTCCTGGAGAGATGCAGAGCGATGAAAGGAGTCCTATGACACCGCGCTCTACGCGAATGAAACTGACCAAGCCACTGCCCGCTCATTATATGTAGCCCTGGAATTCATGGGCATGTATTCGTGATAATTTTCTTGTCGTCATAGGCTAGTCTACCATTAGTACAAGATGTCAACGTGTATTGCTATCGAAAAGTTTTCCCGGCGCTTGTCGCAGGCAAATTTGTTCCGGTCGGTCGGGTTTGATGTCCACGACGACGACGCAGTGACTCGGACAAGACAACCGAAAATATACACCGCGGACTGCGACGTTGATCACCTTTTCCTTCCACACCACCAACAATGGATGTCTGGGATCCGGCCGCGTTCAAGGCAAGTCCTCGCCCATATGTCTCTACCGCTCGTCTCACGGTGTGACAGACCCTCCTTCGAACGACCTCGCAGCGTCTCGGCCAGCTACAAGAGCGCAAAGACGCCCGCAGCCAATTGACCCGACGCGATATTGCGACGTGCCTCGCCAAGGGCCAGCTTGCCCTCGCGCGCGCCAAAGCGGCGGCGACGATCCAGGAGGACGTGATGGGGGACTTGCTGGAGGAGCTGGAGATGCACGTCGGTGTGGTCGGGAGCCGTGTCGGAGAGCTTGGAGGGGCTGCGGAGGCTGCGGACGAGGAGGAGCAGGAGAAAGAG
>QFES01007668.1:11232-30803 GCA_003316375.1 Tylopilus plumbeoviolaceoides
TGAAGGCCAGCATGCAAACCAAAGCGTACCATTATTATCGACGGATTTGTCGCGCTCGCGTTGAGCGAAGTTGCCTCCTTGCACCAAGTTCGCCACGTAGAGTGATAGAAGCGCAGTAAGGAGTACTTTGAGCTGCATATTTGACGATGTCGCTCTCAGTCCACGGCTGGAGGTCCGAGTCGCAAGGGAACGTACACTGGCCGCAATGTGACTGGGGTTGCGCGCACTTATACATATGAGTAACGCCCACACGTGTCATTTGATACCCGCTGTCAAGTTCTGTCAAGTCGTTCTAGTCCGCTCGGCAAACTCGTTGCTCCCAGTGGCATATGGCCAAATCTTTGCCATGAACTCGGTTGTTCATGGTCTTCTACTCGAGTTAGAAAGAGTTCGACGACGTTAAACTGCGTTTCATGTTGAATTCTCATCAACTCCGATGCCTGGACACTATCCAGGAGTTTTCGTACGTCTGCTGTCAGATGTCGGGATTCATGACATCTGACCCGAGTCACCGTATTGTAATTTTTGTGGCAGTGTCTAGACGCTCCTTTTCAAATGACCAGTACTACGTGGTAAGTTGCCCAATGCCAACAGGAAGTAGTATAGCTGCAACCGTACCATAACGAGACATCAATATGTATGGACAATACGTTGCATATTACTATACCGTGACGGTCGGAATCGTCTTCCAAAGATATAACCTGATCGATCGCTGGTCTGACTGGTATATGACGTGGCAGAAACCAACGCGTGGGATTTGCTAAGACGTGCGTCTTGGTACTCGTTGCAATCTTCGTCCTCTGAGCCTTAATTGGATCACCACAGGAAGCGTCGCCACTTAACCTGCGCCGGACGCATGCCCGACTGAGGTCATAGCCAAGACAGAATTGTGGTTAGTTCTTCAGGCTTTCGAGCTCAAAGTTCATATCTTGCACCTGCACCGCGTCATTTCCCCCCTCTGCCCTGTCTGGATCATTCGAAAATGGGGAGTTCACGAGAACCAGGCCCGTCAAGGGTCCATTCGCGCCGACAAACTGGGCCAAAGGCTCTTGTGTGAGCGGACTGGCGGTACTTTGGCCCGAAGCGACTGGAGGGCGAGCTAGGACCGACTTTAGCGGCGTACGGTTACCGTTCGGCCGCAAAAGTGGGTGGAGACAGCGCACATCGCGTCATCGACACAGGCAGAAGATATGCTATGCGCGCAGGTGGAACAATACTGGGAGCACCTTGCGCCTTCATCACAGGCTCCCCGCGACTAGAATCACCATGAGTATCCAAAAAACCAAGCATGGACACGACGCCCGAACTCACCCTTTTTCCTGCAGCACAACAAAGGGCCAATTTGCGCCAAACGTAGAGCACAATCTTGATCGTGGACGAGCGGCACCGACTTGAGGCATGAATACTTCTCAGTATCTGCAACAACGGCGAACATGGCAATGCATGACAGAGAACCTGAGCATGCGAATGCAAATCGCGAAGCGAGAGGTGGGCAATAACAAACCATTGCGACACAAAAAGGGAACATACCTGGAAGGTGAGCGCAGGACCAGGCGACAGCAACCCAGGGGGCCAAGAGGCGCTGAAGTTGGAGGGTGCGGTGAGATAAACCCGGCTATTCCAACTTGAAAATGTATGGGATTGGGCAATGCAGCAGAAATGTAGACCGAAGGTTGTCCCCAGACGTCGCAGGAGGCGCACGAAGGGGTGAGGATGAAGGGATTCCAGATGTTGGCCGGTGCGACTTGTTCACCTGTAGGGCGCGACTGAAGGGGAAGGCAAGCTGGTTCTACCATCACCTACTCCCAAGGGTGGCGGAACGAGCTTTGAACGCACGCCAAATTAACATTAAACTTCTAGCTCCGAGGTTGACCTGGCTGATTCAAGCGAACCCTTGGCAGTATTGGAACCGTATGTCGACTTGGAAGTCGGTGAATTGGAAGATGCGCCAGACGTCGATGAAGATGCTGAAGAATTTGACGTTGAAACTGGAAGTGCCATGTTCAAGGTCACCGCAGAACCTGAGAGAGAGATTTAGGGAATGGCGACGCAGCCTTTGTTTAGGTAAACATTGCTGCACATATCCTCTGTCACGTGCAGTACCCTCACCCGTGGACGTACCTACTGTAACTACCCATCATGGGTACTCAACACGGGTAGTATACGGGTACCAACCCGTCACGGGTTGACCCATGGGTACCTAGCACGGTAGACGTGCATGGTGGACACGACGGGGACGGTCTCGACGCGACGCGCGACGTGCACGAGGGACAAAGACGAGGACGAGGACACGAGTCGTCACTGGCACACGATGCGACATGCACGCCGGTGGACACGACGAGGACGAGAACCTCGACATCAATGCGGTGTGATGTGCACGACGGATGGACGACAAGGACGAGGATGCAAGTTAGAGCAGCAAAGAGTCTCTGCTTGAACTAGCATAAATATCGGAATGAATATTACTACGAACGTGAAGATGTTAAATATTTGCCGTCTGGGTGTGTTGTTTAAGAGTAAGTCCTGTTAGTGAACTAGGTTCAGATCACGGACACCCAACAAGTACTAAAACGTACGTCTTAGCGAATCCCACACGTTTGTTGTGTGCGTCAAGCACCTGACAAACGTGATCAGTGAGTATGTGTCCTCCGAGAGACAAACTGATACCAACTGTATAGAACCTTTGCATAAACGGTAGTCCGAACAGGATATCGGCGTGTCCTTTCCCACTATTTCTCTTCAAGGGCCCAATTAAACCATAGTTTTTCCACTCAACTCCACCCCAAGCAATATTTTGGTCTTGTGGAACCAGCTGAGCACTGACATCTAGGGTGAACCCTTGGTCACCAATTGTAAAGTCGAGAGGCTGCATTAATTCGAGGGAGGAATCCGGAATTTCAATGAGACCCGTCTCTGAGTTTAACTGGGCTCCTGGGATTGCTTGTAGGTATACCTTAAAAAAGTTGTCCGCGAGATATATCACTGTTAGATGCGATGAGATTCCAGCCAGAGCATGGCAAGGGAAAGAGAGAAAAACGTACGCGAAGCGCCACTGTCGATAATCGCAACAGTAGGAGCCGAGATGATTGTATGGTAACCGTATGTGCATGCTTGGACGTCGATTCCCCAGTAGTTGGAAGCCGGAGTCATTGTCGTGAGGGGAACATACATCATTGTGCCCAGGTACTGTCACGAGACACAAATAAGTCATCCTGGGAGTGCATGACGCAAAACAAGATCCATACCAAGCTTGAGTCGACGCTGCCATAGGTCAGCAAACCATCTATATTCGCCTTAGGTTATTGATAAACAACATTGAATATTGATCACTCACTTTGTTCACCGGCATATTCTGCAGGTGCAAAGAAGATCCCGAGTATATCCTCTTCAATGATTCCTTCTGACACAAGAGTGGTCATTACTGTCGAAACAATTGCATTCTTGTCGGGTGAGAGGGTTCCCTTTGAAAGTCCTTTGGGTCCAAAGCCAATGGTGCCATCAGTGTATGTGCCATTGGGAGAGTCAAAAGCCACAGCAATTGATTGGTTGGTGATAACAAGGCCAGGTGCGAGAGTCACTGTGTCGTCATCTGTGTACTGTCAATGACCAGGTGCGACATAGCCCATGATGGTCCTTACATTCATTTCCCTTCATGGAACCACCTATATACGGAATTGTTACTTCTTGATCAGTGCGCCTACTGGAAGACGTCGGCACACATGGCCTGATACTAGTACCACTACAACAACAATCATGCTTTGCACCGCTTCAATACATCGTCCACACTCACCCACACCAGGTGTTGGCCACAGTTGTGTCGATAACGAGGTCATAGTATGTCGGAGGATTGCCAATACCGATACTTGCTGTGTAGCCTACTCCTATGTTTGTAACGAAGGCAGAAATCGGAGACACACTGGACGTGCTGTTCTTCAAGAATTCAGCACGAGCACGACCCGCATGTGGGGCACCCTTGAGATACGCTCCGGTGCCCTGAATCTTCTTGATTGGAACACTGAATTTGGCCAAGGCAGAAGACAAGGCGAGAAAAACTACAGAGAGCGTAGCAAGTGAGTTCATGTTCAAGTTCGGGCGACGTGGCAGAGATTGTGTTGTTTAGCTGAACCTTTATTATATAGTAGACACTGGCACTTAGACTCACCGTCACGGAAGGTTCGAAACACGGAGTGTGCATGAGGAGACAGCCTATCATGGAGATAATATATTGATATCAGTACATGTCTCCCTGAGTTCGCGCCTCTTGTCCTGCGGCGGCGGACAAGCGAGACGAGTTACAGCTGTCATGCCCATTCCGGTGAAACGAATTCGGCAGCTTTCAGGTAACCCAGCAATAACACTACTAGCTGGCTAGAATCATCGGTTTGCTATCCTCGCTATTGTTACAGTCTTCGACATGCTGGACTTGGGGGTGTCAGGTCCAGAACAGGGACTAATGAAGCACTGACCAGCGTTACTAGTAATACTGGCCACATAACAGGCACGGACGAGCGGTGAATCGAAAGTTCTGCCAGGTGCATGCAGTACCTCGTACTTAGTTGTCAACGGCAGATCTAGGAGTAACACTGGACTGTCAGGGTGACTCACTGGCAGTCATTTGCTTGCGGTCATCACAAAACTCGCAGAAAACCGCTAATGCCCAAAATTCCCGCGCGTGTCATCTGCGTTTTGAAGTCGCATGGCATCATCTCATTCTCTCGCTCAAGACTATATCGCAATCGCACAGAATCGACAGCCACAGACATGTCCCGACATGAACATGCATTGTCCCCTGCCACTATAGGGCACCCCGACCATACTCCTTTCAAACCTCACGGCGTGGACGAAATATGGTATCCAGCTTCATACGCCGCGGCTGATTCAACGCGAGCGCTTTTCAACCGTCGCCAGCTCGGGGCGTGTGTGCACGCGACGCCGTCCTTGCTAGCTGGTGAATGTACGCGCGGTCGCAGCCGTCGTCGTCCTTGTTAGCTAGGGGGCCATACAGGCCGGTATGGTACATGCACGGCGTCGTGGTCGTTGTGCCGTGTGGTGGTACGCCGTGCCGTCGTCGTCGTCTAGGTGTGTGAGTCGAGGCACATGTATGCCTTGTCCCATGGTTACAGTGCAGGCTGTCCCGATACGGACTCAGATGCGTAAGAAGCGGAGCGGCTCTTCGTCCGCTCCCTCACATCATTTGGCAGTGTTAGCTGGCACCGTAGCTGCCTCAGTCGTAGCGGTAGTCCTCGACAGGGCCTCGAGTCATTCGATTTTGCACTCACCTGCCT
This sequence comes from Tylopilus plumbeoviolaceoides, assembly GCA_003316375.1. NCBI lineage: Eukaryota > Fungi > Basidiomycota > Agaricomycetes > Boletales > Boletaceae > Tylopilus > Tylopilus plumbeoviolaceoides. The sequence goes on from QFES01007668.1 coordinate 16,518, forward strand.
CTCCCACAGGCCATGGACACGTCTTACGATCGACATTTCTCTTTTCTTCTTTTTTTTTTTTTTTTTTCCGTTTGTCCGACGCTGCGTCACTCGGCCCCAGTCGAGCTCGAGCTATGCTGTTTCGGCGCCCAGCCCGCCCATACAGCGCGCTCTTGCCCGACAGGTTCAGGTCCAATTTCGGGCCGGAAAAGCCTGTGGCTTTTCGCCTAACCCAATTTGCTCGTTCTCCCCCGCTTGACATTTCACTCAGTCTCTTTCAGCAGCACTCTCCTTTTTGGTATCGCCGCGTAGCATCGTATCGCGTAGAACTACGACTGGAGGTAAGCCACCACATTCACTCTATCCATTCCTTTACTTATGTAGGTGGCATTACCCGTTCCTTAGTCGGTCGTCTTCCGGTCGTTTCAACTCCTCTGTCAGTGGTGCTGCCTCCTTCCGACGTCCGTGGCTATCCTGCCCCTTTTCCCTTGGGGATCGTAGCCTGAGGACATTAATGTCACAGCGACAGCCACGCGCGAATGCAACACGACACTACAACGACTTTGCGTACGGTGATGATTGAGACGACACCACTGGCACCACCACTAGTGCAGTACCACCAAGGCATTAATGATCCGGAGCCTTCCTCAACACCACCGCTACGTACCCATCCTCTCCTCTCTCGCCACCAAACGCATCAATGATGCCGACGGTGCCATGGCATCCATGGCCACCTGCCCGCGCCGCCGTTACCCCACCCCCACCAATCGATGCACCGGCCCGTGTCTTGGTGCACGACGACGACGTGGGCGTGTCCCGCATGCAACGAGGACAATACAACGACAGTCCGACACTGCATCCTTGATATCGTTCTGAATCCCATGCAGGCATGATGGGAAGAACGTGCTTCTTCCCCCGCGCCCCCCCACACTCGACGATGATGAATCGCCATTAACCGCCACGACATACCCGTATAAATGCTGCTCCCTCTCTCATATTGCTCGGTGCGACGACAACGACCAAATGCAATGTTCTCGACTACCCCCACAACAGTGGTGCCTCCTCGCCTAGCACCTCTACTGCCCCTACTCCTTCAATGCATGCCACCACTACTCCCTTCGCGGCACTCGATGTAGCATTGTCGAAGACACTGTGAGGACAAAAAAGACCATCGTACCATCTGCTCTCTCTCCACTTCTCCGGATTCATACGACCGTCGGACGGCACTGCGCACTTCACCACTTGTCACGGCCTCGTGGTAGACTTTCTACTGCCGCTCCTCACCACTTGACACCGCCAACGCCGCGTGCCGCCAGTGCCCACCCGCCACCTCTACCGCCACCCACCCGATACGACAAGGGGGAGGACACCACGAGATACGATGGTGCCCGCGGCTTTACTTTGCCCACACGGCTGCTGCCCCCTTGACCCCATTCAGCACGCGCCTCCACGTGTTGCCACTCGACCCTATCCTCCACCGGACGCCGCGACGAGGACATAAAGACGAAGGTGTGACAAGGATGACGTCGACGTTATCGCACTCCTGTAACTGGAACTGGAACTTGTGTGCGGACATAGCTCTAATTAACTGTATTAGTGTGTGGTACCAAGAAAGTACTAGTATTGACTGTCACCAAAAGAGAGTTAGACCGTATCGGGAATTGCCACGGATGTAGAACTTCGGAACAGGGTGGCTTGGGTCCGGACGTGTTTCGGGCAAAAAAAAGAATCTTTTTGTGGCCGAAAAGCTTCCGTTGCTGAAGTCCATTCATACAGGCCTTCTTTACGATGTAGTGAGCACGTCCGACTCCAGCATCAAGTTGAAGCCATCACAGACCAAGAATAAGCAAATGCAGAGTAATCATTCATATCGGTGAAGTTGTTTCACGGTCATCATCAGAGTGCCAGTAAATTTGATAGATGCAACTTGAACTCGTCACGGATCCATGTCACCATGTATGGACTATTCGTGCCGTCGTGCACGCGCAAGAGGCACGAACTCAGGACTCGCGTGCGGCGAACCCTGACGAACACCGCCGATGATACATCGGAAGTCACACTACTACACTGGCAGGGACACCACTCCGTTTATGTGGCTTGTACGTGGACATCTCCGCGTTTCGAACGTTTTTCGACGCCAAGTCCCTAGCCTACTAGTTATAATAAATGTCTGGGACGCCAGGTACTAGTAATTCTCCCGACATGAAGCCATTTGTTGCACTCCCTCTCGTCCTTCTCGGACTCTTTACTTCTGCTTATGTCCTGCCAACGGCCTCGGGCAACTTCTCCGATGCTCTGACAGAATTTCAGGGTGCTGGAGCCTATCCAAAGGGTACTGCAGATGCGAGTCACGCTCGCAGCGCGTTCTTGAAGGACCGTGTCCCCGGTGAGCCGATTACTGTGTCCATCTTTCAGGGGATAGTTGGCGTCTACTACGCCGAAATCGGCTTCGGTCAGCCTGTGCTATCCGCTGCGCTCATGGTCGATACTGGCTCCTCCATTACTTGGTGGTAAACGTCGTAAGATATGATTTTGGCAAAATCTCTAGCAAACGTTATGTTGAAACACCCACCACTATCAGGACGCTGGATAAGTTCTATATTGAGTACTCGGGCGGCCGGAGATACTGCGAAGCCGATGTAGGTAAGATCTTGGTAATAGCATCTACGCTCGATGATTTACAGTAAACAGTTATCGACCAGGTTTCTATCGGTGACAATCTTGTCATCACCAACCAAAAAGTTGGGGCCGCTTTTGCGTCTTCTGATTTTGATGGTCTCTCGGGCATATTAGGTCTTGGACCTGTGGGCCTCACAAGAGGAATCATTGTGGGCTCTGACCCCTCTGTGACAGTGCCAACCGTGATGAAAAATCTCAAGTCACAAGAACTCATCTCACGGGAGGTTTTCAGTCTTTACTTCCCGCCCACAGCATACTCCGGAGGAAATGATAGTAAGCACTCGATCTACACTTAGTATTTATTATTTGCTTAGGATGTTTCAGATGGCAAATTAACCTTTGGAGGTGTCGATAGAAGTTTGGTACGAACGCCGCATCTTATCTTGCATTTCTAGTGCATGCTATCCAATTGCGTCACAGTACGAGGGCGATATACGTTATGTTCCCTTGACGGACGTATATCCGGCTAGCGCATTCTGGGGGGTCGACCTCATGTCCCTCCGGTACGGTCCACATAACTTCATCCTGAGCCCTATTGCAGGGATCATAGATAGTGGCGCCAGGTGTATGTTTCCTTTTACAGTTCCGCCGTCGTTTCCGTTGTGCTCAGTCCGTGGTGAACAGTGATTTTCTGTGCCCAAGACTTGCTTGATGCATACAGGGCTGCAATCCCTGATAGCATTTACGACCCAGCATTAAGTGATCTCATCGAGATCCCGTCTGGCTCCATCAAATACATGCTGCCACTCCACTTCCAATTCCACGACGAGATGTTCACTATGGAAGTCGAAGATCAACTCCTTCCACAGCAAGTGAACGAGGCATTTGGAGGGAAACCAGATAAACGCTGTTCCGTATTTTGCTCCATCGGGCCTGACACCCGCAGTGGAACTGGACACGATTTCACATTAGGAATCCCTTTCATGAAAGTCTACTATACGGTCGGTGGTGAATCAGCTTTCTGAAAATACAAACCCACTGATTGCTAGCCTGACAGGTACATGACACGGAAAATAGACAGTTGGGATTCGCTAAGGCGTACGTCTTGGTACTTGTTGCAATTGTCGTGATCTGAACCTCAGTTGGATCGTCACAGGAAGCCAGTAGCGTCCACTGGGTAAACGGTATAGTTTCGCCAGGGGCGACGTGCCGACACCAGTGACTTAGATGCTGTTAACATGAGCTGGACGCGTGCTCGACTGATAGCTACGGCAGAGCCCTGCTTATTTATGGTTAGTTCTTCAAGCCTCATGTTCATACTCTTCTGTGTCTATAGGACAGCGTTCAAGTTCAAGTATATGCAAGGCTACCCGCTGTCTGTTCGAATGAATCATATCGCGCGGAGTTGTGTTGCCTGTGCACTCGTTACAGTGCTTGGGATCCCGCTTGCCAATGATCTGGCAATGAACTCGATGTAACGAAGCAAAGATATATGTGCAAGATGCATATTACATACTTCCGATCCACCCATACCCCATATACCAGTCGAGCGTGAGCAGAGAAAATGTACCGGGCCAATGGTACCGCCGACACCACCAACTGCATCCTTCCACCGACGTCGTCAATGACCATGTTCGCGCCCGAGCTAGTACCCATACTCGAATACGACCCTTGACCGCGCCACGCGAGGCTGGATGGGCGCGTGATAAGTCCATACGACCGTTGGACGAGACGTATACGGCCCAGACTGACCCGTAGGCGGTACCCGCAGATGATACGGCGTGGGTTGCTGTTGCTGAGCCTCCACACGCTCGGCACATAGCCTCTGCGCATCTCGTGTCGGTGGCGGGACGGCAAACGGGGACTGGCTCTGCAGTCTCATCAACCGGTCAAACACCATGGCCCCAAGCTAGACCGGTCTCCCATTGTTCGTCTGTGCCGTCGTATACGCGAGTCTGCTGGTCGGATTATTGCCAGAAGCAGCACTGTTGCCATGCCTGGGTTCGTTTCAGGAATGTCCCGATGTGGACCAGGTGCCTGCTTGGGTGACGCCATTTTCGTGACAGACTGGACATGTGCTCGGTGTCCTTAGCCATTACCGTACATGGACGAAAGCCGTTAGATGCTTCCATGAATGCGACGAGATTCAAGTTGCCCACCTCCAAACAGTTCTTGTGCATTCCTTTTCCACTCCTTGAACGTCCCCGTCGGAATGACGCAATCACGTCCTCTGACGTCGCTCTCGAACGAACTTCGCCCAACATGTTCGACAACGACAGCAACGCCTCGTACGAGCCGTCAAACAACTAATCCGGCTAAACGTCGCAGAGATCCGCGCTGTCATGAGTACAAGCTAGCGCATACACGCAGAACCACGTACCGCGTGGCCACCGAAATTGCCTCATCATCCCATCGGACCTCTGACCATACCATGCCGAAAGCACGCGACGTCACCTCAGATCCAGGACGAACCCGTTCCCGGTCCCCCTTGAGCCTCGGAGTCGTGGTGTGCCAAGGACGTCGTCCGTCTTCGTGTATCTTGATGCACCTCCCTGGGTGGAACCAATCGCGGCGTGTTCTCTCCGGGGGTAAAGGTAGGTTGTTACTTTCGTATGTTGCGGGTGAGCCCAGAAGATACCTAGGTTATGAATCTCATGTGCATCGTCGAGTTCCGGTTGGGTTGTTGAACACATCTTGGATACTCACAGTTGACATTAGCAATGCGAAACTTGGTCGGTTGCGAGGCGGTGGTGAATAGTCTAGACAATGCGTTCGTCTCAAAGAAGATACTCGGTGCGATCGATACCACCACATCGTAAGTGGCTTAAGGGTGTGGTCGAGCCCAGTGGGTGGGCGCTAACTGGAATCGTGTCGGACGTTATCATCATTCATCGAAACATCACATACCGTCAGCTCAGAGTCATCATGTGCGTCCATAACCGACCAAGGCGAGAGTGCACACGCGATCGGCGGGAATGGGGTATACGAGGACGAAAAAGAGCGTGTGCAAGAATTCTGCGGTAGGTTGACGCTATGAGCACAGTCTAGCGAGCGATGTCGTCTTAAGAAGTGATCAGTAAGGACGTGTGGGAGGTCACGATAGAACAAGAGTCGGGGAATGGGGTTGGTTCGAGCAGGGTAAGAGGTGAGCACTAAACAGTAAAGAAGAAGACGAATGGCCTGGTGCGATGTGCTGTGTAGCAACGAACGTTCTTTCTGATTGCCCGGAGTTATCACAAGTTCAATGAGTCAACTGGATGGGATAGAAGAACCAGTCACGACTCACGTAGAAAGAATGTGCTCCCGCCCCACACTCGATGATGCTGGTAAGCTGCGAGGAGCCAGAATGAGGGTGGAGGTAGGGTAGGTGGATGACAAGGTGGTGGCACGAGGACTCGGACGTGCCTCGCTGTGTGAGCCCACCGGGTGGCTTAGCGGATACCTCCCCTGGGTCTGCTTTGCAATCTTTAGCGGTTTCGGCCGTACCAAATTGTGCCCGGGTGCCTCTACTCCCACACCTTGTGCCGTGCGTCTCGGTATGGGGTATACCCGGCGTGGGGCGTGTTGACGGTGCGTATGTTTGGTGCCTGCAGCTGAGCTCCGGCTTGGGCATGCGGAGAGTGAAAATGGGTAGTATCCCCGGACAGGAAGTTGAGGCGCACCATCCGCCCAACAGCTCAGAAAGGGACGATGCCCCATGTTTACACTTCGTGGATCAAGAACCACTTCCGCGTTGTTCTCCCAATGACCATTACCAAGTAGGGGCATCGCAACGGCATTACCTCGACATCTCTGCATGGTGCGCGAGGAACCAAGGTGATCCCGCGATGGAGGTTTGAGCTCTCTAACCCAATGTATTTCTCTCTCATGACGTTGCAGAAATTTGTCCCCAAGTTGAAGAACCATCTCTTATGCCGTTTGTTAGGCGACGAGTATGATGGAGGTGAAACATTGTTCACGCCACGCCAGCGGAGCACGATTACTAGTAGTTTCGTGCAGAATCGAATGTATCGACACAAGGTGCTTCAAATCAACTACACGACATACGATCTACGGCATGCTCAAGATGCTCTCAATCCCCACACGCATGCTGACATCATGGTTCTCGCATATGAAGACGAAAGCGAACACCCCCACTCCTACTGGTATGCTCGTATCATCGGGATCTTTCATCTCAATGTTCACCACGAAGGACGGATCAGGTGTATGGACACCCTCTGGGTACGATGGCTCGCACGCGGCATGGACACGACATCTATTTGGGCGGTGAAACGTCTCCCGCGCGTCGGATTCTATGAGAGCAACGATCCGTCTGCATTCGGGTTTCTGGATCCCGAGTTGATCATTCGCGGTGTTCATCTGATCCCAGCGTTCGTATACGGACAGTCCTCTGCACTGTTACCAGAAGATTTTCTTGCTCGTCAACCATCGGACAATGGCAAGGATTGGGAATGGTTCTACGTCAATATGTAAGTACAGAAAATACCGGGTTGAGGCTCTCTCTAAATACAGCATATAGCCTCCCGATAGAAACATCTTCGTGTGCTTTCGTGGCGGCCCTGTTGGCCACAAGGCAACACGAGAGGAAACTCGATGTCTCATCGAGGATCACGACAGGCTTGACCTAGTCCCATTTGAGCTGGAGAGCGAACAGAATTGGAATGATGAATGGGATGTAGAGATGGGCACCGAGGGGCCAGATAATGGCGAGACAGAAGGGAACGACAGTACTGAAGAAGCGGCCAATGAAGACGAAGAAGACGGCGGTGATGAGGGTGACGATGACGAAAGCGAAGGGGACGACGACGGCAATTGCACTCCATTGGTGGATAATGGACTTCTGGACGAGATGGACGAGTTCGGCTACACTGGGTTGAATCAGGTCAACGACGATGACGACGAGCCATGGGAGGATGATCACCTAGGCGAAGATGGGTTGGGTGCAGAGGACGGCGAGGACATGGAGTGGGAGATAGAAGACGAAGATCGCGCCCACGCGTACCTGTAATATTGAATCCATCTTGATGGTCCGGGATTCGGAATCGTTGCATTCAGACAAGGTGTGGTCCGGAACGGCTCCTTTCGGAAATTGCCCCTTCACTATAGGCAACAACGCCTCGTACGAGTCGTCAAGCAACTCGTCCGACTTATACGCACATGAATTCTGAAACAGCACACACACGCAAAAACGCGTACCGCCATCGCACCTCTGAACATACTACTATGCTGAAAGCGCACGGAGTCGTTGCCCCTGTCCACAGTCGCAACCGCTGCTGTGGCGTGCGCAGATGTGAGCGCTGCTCCACTGACTGACCAGCCCCCTCGAGTGAACTGAACTTGAAACGGCCGTTTCTCGCTGGGGGATCGTCCATTGAGTTATCGCAACGGCGCAGAAAAGAAGGACTTGGGTCCAGACCAGGGCACGGCAGTTAGCACCTGACATGAGCAAGAGACGAAGTCGTGATGCGGCAGGGTAGGACTTTCCGTACGCGGTCCAGCGCTGACCCTGGCCATAGCATGAATCCTCAATTCATTGGCGTCGGGAGTTCAAATGTTCACACCTGGACTCGACTCAGAGCTGGCTCATTTTTGTTTGTCCAGGTGTTGAACTCGCCAGTTTCATGTTTTGTAGCGAAGTCATGTATGTGACAGATGTCATACTAAATCAGCGTCTTATTAGATGTCACATTTTCACTATCATGATAGTCTCCCCAGTGAGAGCTCGCTGTAACTACGGCTCGCCATAGCCAGAGACTCGGAGAGTCTGATGGGTCTCGCGTGATGACATTTGAAACTCCGCTGAAGGGTGTGCTCGGTGTGCTCGGCGGGTCAAAACGAGTCGGAATTGGAATTTCCGATTCCAACTGAGGACGGCGGATTCAACAGGGCCCGCTCTTGCACTTCATGGGACACTGAATATAGATTGTGAAGACATGAGTGGGGGTCTGAGTTAAAAGGCGGAACACTTCGGCGAGCATTTGAACATCTTCCGCGGCTCACGAGAACAAAAAGCCAAACGCCTCGTGAATACATAGCACGAGGATCGACTGGCATGTCGAAATCGCGGTGTAACACATGGAGCGTTACAACTTGAACGTGGACGAAAACAATGCATGAGAACGTAAGACTCGTTTCAAGTTTGGAGTCCTCTACAATATAGTGACTCGGAGCACGTCCGACTCCAGCATCAAGTCACGGTTGAAACCATCACAGACCAAGGATAACCAAATGCAGAGTAATTATTCACCATGGCATATTGGTGAAGTTGTTTCATCATTAGAAAGGTGCCAGTAAACTTGATAGATGCAACTCGTCACAGATCCATGTCACCATGGAACTCAGGATTCAGACTCGCATGCGGCGAACCCTGACGAACACCGCCGATGATCGATGATACATCATGATCGACAGTAAGTTGACACTACCACCGGAACACCACCACTCTATTTATGTGGCTTGTACTAGTACGTGGACATCTCTGCGTTTCGAACCTTTTTTGACGCAAAGTCCCTAGCCTACTAGTATAAATGTCTGAGGCGTCAGGCATGTACTAGGAATTCTCCCGACATGAAGCCATTCGTTGCACACTCTCTCGTCCTTCTCGGACTCTTTACTTCTGCTTGTGTCCTGCCAACGGTCTCGGGCAACTTCTCCGATGCTCTGACAGAATTTCAGGGTGCTGAAGCAAAGGGTACTGCAGATGCGAGTCGTGCTCGCAGCGCATTCTTGAAGGAGCGTGTCCCCGATGGGCCGATTACTGTGTCCATCTTTCAGGCAATGGTTGGCGCCTACTACGCCGAAATCGGTTTCGGTCAGCCTGTGCTATCCTCTCCGCTCATAGTCGATACTGGCTCCTCCATTACTTGGTGGTAAGCGCTAATTACTGATCGAAATGCCGTGAGATATGATTTTGGCGAAATCTCTAGCAAAGATTATGTTGAAACAACCACCACTACTAGGACGGAGAATGAGTTCAATATCAAGTACGGGGGCGGCCGGAGACACTGCGAAGCCAATGTAGGTAAGATCTTGGCAATAATATTCACGCTCGATGATTCACAGTAAACAGTTATCGACCAGGTTTCTATTGGCGACAATCTTGTCATTACCAACCAAAAAGTCGGAGCCGCTTTTTCGTTTTCTGGTTTTGATGGTCTCTTGGGCATATTCGGTCTTGGGCCTGTGGGCCTCACAAGAGGAACCATTGTGGGCGCTGACCCTTTTGTGACAGTGCCAACCGTGATGAACAACCTCAAGTCACAAGCACTCATCTCGCATGAGGTTTTCAGTCTTTACTTCCCACCCACAGCATACTCCGGCGGGCGTGATGGTAAGTACTCAATCTACACTTGGTATTTGTTCTTTGCTTAGGATGTTTCAGAGGGAAAATTAACCTTTGGAGGTGTCGATGAAAGTTTGGTACGAACGCCGCATCTTATCGTGCATGCTATTCAACTGCGTCACAGTACGAAGGCGATATACGTTTTGTTCCCTTGACGGACGTACATCCAGCTAGCCTATACTGGGGGGTTGACCTCAGGTCGCTCTGGTACGGTCCACACAACTTCGTCCTGAGCCCTATTGCAGGGACCATAGACAGCGGCGCCAGGTGTATGTTTCCTTTTACAGTTCCACCGTCGTTTTCGTTATGCTCAGTCCGTGGTGAACAGTGATTTTCTTTGCCCAGGACTTGTTTGACGCATACAGGGCCGCGATCCCTGATACCATTTACGACACAACATTAGCTCATCTCATCGAGATCCCGTCTGCCTCCATCCAATACATGCTGCCACTCCACTTCCAATTCCACGACGAGATGTTCACTATGGAAGTCGAAGATCAACTCCTTCCACAGCAAGTGAACGAGGCATTTGGAGGGAAACCAGATAAACGCTATTCCGTATTTTGCTCCATCGGGCCTGACACCCGCAGTGGAACTGGAAATGATTTCATATTAGGAATCCCTTTCATGAAAGTCTACTATACGGTCGGTTGTGGATCAGCTTTCTAAAAATACAAACCCACTGATTGCTAGCCTGACAGGTACATGACACGGAAAATAGACGGTTGGGATTCGCCAAGGCGTACGTCTTGGTTCTTGTTGCAATTGTCGTGATCTGAACCTCAGTTGGATCATCACAGGAAGCCAGTGGCGTCCACTGGGTAAATGGTATGGTTTTGCCAGGGGCGACGTGCCGACACCAGTGACTTAGATGTAGTTAACATGAAATGAACCGTTCCACTGAGTTCAAGTAGTTTCTCGTTGGCTGTGGCAGGTCTGCTTCGGTGACGCCTTAACAATTTCGCGACAGACTGGACATGTGTTCGGTGTGCAACCTACTCCTAGAGGTGCTGCTCTTCAAAAGTTCGACACGAGCACGACCCGCATCGGGGGAACCCTTGAGATACCAGTACGCAGAGACCTTGGCTTTCCGCAGTGAATGTGCATCCGAAGGCGATGGTAGTAACAAAACGTAAATAAGGTGCAAGATGCATATTACATACAACCAGTTCGATCCATTCATGTCTACTCATATCCTTGTCGTCATATTACCATGTCAGTGCACAGTCGAGCGTGAAGAAAAAATAACAGAAAAAGAATTGTCATGTCAGAAATGAAGAATCGTGCCCATCCCTCGCTAGATCCAATGTTCAAAACAACCTCGTCACGGTCCAGAGCTCGTACCAAGCCGACCCCCGCGAGCTCGCCACCCATGCATGAACTCCTCGAATGGACTATCTTCCTCAACGGGCAGCCGGTTCGCGACGCTCATCGGTCGTTGGGTCCCAGACACCGACGACGATGAAGACGAGGACGAGCGCGAGGTGTCCATGTGGAATAACGCATCGTACCCACCACGAGGACCACGCCCCTCTCTCGGCGCCGACTCCATTGTCGGGATGTCGACACTCATCGACGGGGGATGTGGGTAGTGAAGAGGCGCCGGTGGCGGTGGCGGTGGCGCTACGGGAGCAGGCACAGCAGCGCCGTTCGTACCCCGAAACGTACTCGAGGACGGTGGGACGAACCCAAACGGACTATTTCTGCGCGGAACCATTGGCGGCGTATCGAAGAACAGTGGTCCAGGTCCGCCACTCGTGCCCATTGCTATCGAACGACGATTGCCCGGACCGAAGTCGTCAACGATCATGCTTGCTTCCGAGCTTGTGCTCATGCTCGAATCCGACCCTTGACCGCGCAACGCGAAACTAAACGGACGTACGATAGGCCCATCCGTGCCAGCACCAACCGTCGGACGAGATGAAGACAACCCAGGCTGACCCGTAGGCGGTCCCCGCAGATGGTACGGCAATTCGTGTGGGGACGCAAACTCGATGAACATATCGCGATGGTCGTGCGCATGCATTGGCTGGTACGGTTCGCGCGCGTGCTGCTGCTGCTGAGCCCGTACGCGCTCGGCGTATAGCCTCCGCGCATCGCGTGTTGGTGGCGAGACGACAAACGGAGGAGACGGCATCGGCTCTGGGGCCCCATCTCCACTCATCAACCGGTCAAACACCATGGCCGCGAAGGAGACCGGTCTCCCATAGTTCGTCTGTGCCGTCGGATGCGTAGGTCTACTGCTCGGACCATTGCCAGAAATAATGCTGTTGCTTGCGCCTGGGTTCATTTCAGGAACGTCCCGATGTGGACGTCTTCGCACAGGCGCAGGCTTGGGGGACGCCCTGACATTTTCGCGACAGACTGGACATGTATTTGCTGTCCTCAGCCATTGCTGTAGGCAGACAAGAGTCGTTAGATGCCTCCACGAATACAATGAGATTAAAGTTACCCACCTCCAAACAGTTCTTGTGCAACCAGTGCGTGCACTCTATCAGCTTCGTAAGGACGTCCGAAGATTCGTACTTTTTTTCCCAACGCACGATCGTCAGTGTTGTGACCCGAGAGAATGTAAATAGGGCACTCACGTCGTCCAAGCAGATGGGACACCTCGTCTCGCTGTCATCCCTTTTCCACTCCTTGAACGTTCCCGTCGGCAGTGACGCAATCACGTCCTCTGGTGTCGCTCTCGAACGAGCTTCGCCCATCATGTTCGACAACGACAGTAACGCCTCGTATGAGTCGTCAAACAACTCGTCCGGCTAAGATGCGTATGAGTTTCAAACCAGCGCATACATGCAGAAATATACACGTACCACGTAGTCGCCGAAGTTGCCTCGTCGTCCCATCGCACCTCTGAACATACCATGTCGAAAGCGCACGCCGTCGTTGCCCCTGTCTAGCTGCAACCGCTGCCGCAGCGTGCGCAGACGCGAGCGTTGTTCCTCTGACCGACCGACCACCTCGGGCATCTCCGGCCGACCAGTAGGCGGAGGCGCCGCGAACACGTTGCGAGCACCAGATGGAGCGCGCCACGGCACGTCGCGTGTGAACCCCGACGAGGGATCCGCAGTGCCGCTACTGTTCATCGCCCACGGTAGCGGACCCGACGCGCTCCGGAGATTCGACGCGTGCTCGAGTACATTGGTGCTCCCAGAGACCAATGGCCCTCTGCGGCGCTGCTCCGCCACCTGCGGGCGCGCCCCCATCGGACGCGGTGGCGACCGATGTCCCGAGCCAGACAACACCTCCGTCCCATTTGACGACGACGCACCCTGGGGATTCGCCAATCGCGCCAGCCGAGAACGAATAGATCCGCCCAACGACAGCGAACTCCGCCTGTTTTCTCCCACAGCCACCTCGGGTCCGGGACGGGCCCCGTTCCCGGTCCCTCGTGGTGCGCCAAGGACGTCGTTCCGCTCGTGCCGGGAGACAACACTCGAACCCGACGTTGCGTGATTTTGATTGGGCTGGTACGACGACCCGGTCCCAGTGGCCGTATTGCGTCGTCCGTCATCGTGTAGGCGATAGAAGCTTTCGAGGAGCCTTGACGGGTGGAACCGATCGCGGTCTGTTCTCTCTGAGGGTGAAGGTTGGTTGTTAGTTTCGTATGATGAGGGTCTCGTGGGCCCAGAAGACGCCGGAGGCATAGGTCGCGTGAGCAGCGTCGAGTTTCGGTTGGGTTGTTGGACACGTCCTGGAGACTCATAATTGACGCTGACTATGCGGCCCCGACGAACCGCGGAGCTTGGTCGAAGGTTAAAGTTGCGAGGCGGCGGTGAATGGTCGGGAGGAGGTGTTCGTCTAGAGCAGTGTCAGCAGGATCGAGGACTATTACATTGCAAGTACCTTACCCTGCGTACGGATGTGGTCGAGACCATTCGGGGGAGGGTGGGCGCTAGGTGGAATCGTGTCAGACGCCGGTATCACCACCATCAAAGCCCATGACGCACCGTACGCACAAAGTCATCTAAATCCATGTCGCTTTCACTGTCGTCCAAACCGAGTCGTGAAGCGGCACGAGAGTCTCCAGGGGTTGCCGGGGGTATCACAGCGCCATTGGTGGAAAGCGAAGCTTGATCTACTTCTACATTCCTCCTCAGCGAGTCTCTGAATAACCCAGACTGGAAAGACGATAGGTTGAGGTTACTGTAGGAATACTGTTGATTGTTGTTCGTCGAGGTCGCATTTGGGGCCGTAGTGCTCGGCCCGGCGCCGAGTTGAGTCAGAGACGGCCGAGGCAGAACCGACGGAGGGTGCGAAGAGTCATCTCTCGCCAACGTCGAAGTTAGACTCAATCCAGAAGCGAAACTCCTACCTCGGACATCCTGACTCGATCGCTCTCT
>QFES01007673.1:12853-28228 GCA_003316375.1 Tylopilus plumbeoviolaceoides
AAGCATCTGAGATATGAGGACCTGTTGTCCAAGGACCATTTGCATACATTACAGCACTAGTCTTTTTGATCTTGTACTTAGTCGTATCTAGACGCATCCACCCATAGACCTGGTCAACTGTGGTTGATGACAGTATGATGACGTGCCCGGGTAACCCTATGCAACGGGATAATGTCACACGTAGATTATCGATAGGGAAGCGGAAACAAATGAACGAGGGATGAGATATTGGGTCTATGCATACCACAGTTGGTAAGCTGACCATCACTCCGTCTCTTCCGTGTGGTACCCAGCCCGCCGCATCGCACCCAAACGATGTCTCGCAGCACCCAACTCCTTTTCGAGCTTCAAGATATCGACTTGCTGCTCCATCTCACGCCGCTTGAACTCCAGAACGGCCATGTTCTTGTAGTCGACTTCTTCCTCTTGTACTTGCTTCGCAGAGATCGCCTTGACCTGCCTGACGAGCGCTTTGCAAGCTTCGGTGACGGCTTTCGCGGCAAGCTCGAGTCGCTCTTGCGTCTTGGACATGAGGTTCGCCTTGACACGGGACGCGGCGACGAGTTGGGCCGTCGCCGCAGCCACCTCATTGGAGGCAACGATGAGTTGCTCCAGCGAGTGCGTGCCGGAGAGAACACCGTCGGCGCTTTCGATGAGCAGATTCGTAGCGAACGCGACAGATTTCGCAGCAGAGATGAGACCCTCTGTCCACCTATTGTTGCGTTTGTAGAACTGCTGCACGGAACTCGATCCTTTGCCTTGTGCGACGATCTCCTGCTGAGACTCCGTTGCAGCCCGGATGAGGCGGGCGATGGCGCTCGTGATTGCCATGGCTGCAGCGAGGATAGACTCGTGGACTTGAAGATCCACAGCACTAAATCTTGACGAGTCCCGTGGGCGGGACATGAGCTCTTGCAGTCTTTGAGTGGCAGACTCAATGGCCAGGGCTGCGTTGAGCATCTCCTGTTCAACGATATCTCCAATGTCCCCGTTGGCCTTGGCAAGTGCCCCGCCCTTCGAGCCCTTAGCAACCAACGTGTCGATGATCTCGGATAGCCGATTGAGGGCTATTCTAGCCTCCCCGTTGTTGCGTGTGGCAACTTCCTTTCGTTGGGCGGGTTGCAGCAAGTCAAGCTTGTACGATTGCAGATTGAGGAAGAATCGCAATCCAACATCGCCGGCTGTCTTGGCGACCGCGATAATCTTATCAGAAGTATCGTCATCGTTGGCAAGTCGAGTGATGCCCTTGCAGTTGATCAGAACATCTGATAGCACCTGAGCGAACTCATTGGAGCCCTTGATGACATCAACGTAGTCACCGCCAACGTTGCCACCAAGGTGCAGATTAAAGATAGTGGCAAAGTCCGTGGCATTGTTCACCGCCTTTTCAATCATTGACAAGGTATATTCTGGCGTCGAGTTGACGTTGCCGGCCTGGGAAGGTGACTCGAGTTCGTAAATGGCATCATCGACCTTTTGCACGCATGCTTGCAAAATCGAGTCTGCGCGGCGGTGAGACAAACACTACGCCAGGCAGTATACCATGGACGCACCAATGATTTGGTTCAGCTTCTTACGGTTATCCAAGATGAGCGTGTCAATCTGAGCATTCGTCGCTTCTTCAGAAATATTTTGGTTCTGAGCAAAAGTAAGATCTCGTAATGATGAATGCACCATAAAAACGCATCACCTGCTGTGCCTCCGACAACTGCTGGATGGTACTGTCCATTCCCTCTTGGAAGATCATGATTTCTTGATCCTTCTCTTCGCGCAAGCGTTCCAAATCGCCGCTAGCATTGTCGAGTTTAACGAGCAAATCGTCAATTTGGAGTTGCTTCGACTGCCGGCACATCAGCATCCAATCATACTCGTAGAAGGGGACATACTCTCAAGGAGTCTTCAAGCTCGTTCAGTTGGCGGTTATACTTGCCAAGCATACTGGACACTTCAGAGCTCTTTGATCGAGTTGCGTCTTCTGCCCGTTCATTGGCGAAGTTGAGCTCACGGCGTACGCGCTCCAGCTCATCCTTGTGTGAAGATTTTTGACGGTCAACATCAAAGCGAGCCCGATCACGTTCACGGATCATGTCTGCGAGCTCCAAGTTCTTCGCCTTCAAGTCACGTTCCATGCGTTCCATGCGATCAACCGCTTCTTGGGCAGAGTTTGCTTTGAGCTGCATCTGCTTGAATTTCGCAAGCATGTCCAGGTGCTCTGTTCTCAGCTGGCTGTAAAGCTTGGCGAGCGCTTCATACTTGTTCCGCCACAGTGTCACTTGATCCTGTAACTGCTTGATCATCTCGTCCTTTGAGGCCATTTGCGCGTTAATGTTTGCAGCGCTCGCAGCCAATTCCCCTTCCAATGCCTTAACACGCTGTACTCGAAAATTCAGCTCACGTGACACCATTAAGAGACAGAAAACCCACATGATCGTACTGTTCCAGCAGGAGTTGGTCCCTCTCATATTGACCCCTCATGGCGAGTAACTCTCTTTGATACTCAGTCGCTTGCTGAACAGCTTGGCTGTTGTACTGCATCATTTGTTGCTGTAGGAGTTGTTCTTGCGCCAAACGCTCTCGCTCGGCTTGTTCGTGCTGGCGCTGTTCAAAATCGCGCTGTTGTTGCGCTTCGCGCTCCAACTTCAGCCGCTCTTCGGCTTCTCTTTGAGCGCGCAAAGCTGCTTGTTGGTCTTCGTACTCCTTGAGCATCCGTGCCTGTTCGTTGATAGCTACGGCATCTGGAGATGGCGCAGGGGGAGGGGCAGGGGTTGTCGAAGACTTTGGCCGTGCGGGGAGGTCGGGGGCATTGCCAGAATCGAGAATGTTGGGAGGTTCCTAGAATTCATGATGATGATTGACTAGCTGCGGGTGCACAATGACCGAAAGATTCTAACCTGACCAAGCTTGGGTACGTTGATGAGACCAGTTAAATACCGGAGATTAGAACACTCGTCATAGAATTTGCGTAAATTATAGTGCTGTGCGTTGAAACGCTCGCGCAATGGCTCTAATGCCTCATGGTCATTCGTTCCTGGTGAAGGGGGTCAATGACTGCCTTCAATTGACGCGAAGACCTTACTTCGGTACAGGGCCCGCAGCATGCTCGTTATAAATCGATAGATACCCCAACTTTCCTTGACAAGTGGTACCAAGGAAGAGATTCGACACTCGTTGTTGGCTGAGTGCCTGAAGTGCGCAAAAACCATCCTCTGGAAAGACTCAATCTGATCCTGCAACCCCATGAGGTCGGTGATAGTCTCATATCTGTTGTTCTCTGAGCCACTGAGAACTGCATCAGTTCGTGTTTCTCACCCTTCGTTAGGATCGTCAATACCCTTGAGGGAGATGTACTCTTCATACTCGAACAGGCCATTGAATTCCGGGCGCAGACGGTGGAATCGAAGCTTAGCGAGGATGAATTGGACATACGTTCGAATCAGAGATCCGTATCCTGGCACCCGTTCAGTCGGATCCAGGACTGGAACGAGGGATGGAGCGTACCTCGTTGACCATCGGTGGCTACGGTGCGAGCACATGTTTCAAGCCACCCTGTTTGACCGTGAGCCTCCTTAATAGTCTGTATCATTATCGAATCAGCGACCATGAAAACCGGGATACATTGGGCCAAACGCGCACGTTAGGATGACCCTCCTGTAAGACTTTGTGAACGGTGATGAGCGCCTTGAACGTCTGAACTTCGTCAGATAATATGGGCTGAACGC
Source organism: Tylopilus plumbeoviolaceoides (assembly GCA_003316375.1). Lineage (NCBI taxonomy): Eukaryota > Fungi > Basidiomycota > Agaricomycetes > Boletales > Boletaceae > Tylopilus > Tylopilus plumbeoviolaceoides. The sequence goes on from QFES01007673.1 coordinate 16,573, forward strand.
GTAGGCCACTCCAGAATGATATTGAACTATGGTAATCCCAGGTGTAAACGATGCATTCTAAGGCAACATCAGACTGGGATGGAAACCAATACAAGCAGTGAACGTACTCCGGACGTGTTTCTGTTTTGGCGCAATCTCATCCGGGCTCGTGGCTTTCTTAATGTTGATTACTAGTTCTTGCTCTGCCTTGTCTTTATCAACCGGGCGGGTGGGATAATGTACCTCTGCGTCAGGCGCATCAAGGTCGAAGCCGGGACGTCTTCGAAAAGACCTGCAGTAACGACGTCGACGGGTCTGTGATAGATACTGCAGTGAAACTTACATGTCGTCCAGACAACTTGTTGTCTGATAATGTTGTGGAGGTTCAAGCTCTTGGAGGAACTGGGCGCAGCACTGTCAATGTTCTCGTGGGAACTGCACCGGAACTGCATCTTAGACTCCAAGGTCTACTGGAATGTTTTCATTTTCTCGCAGCACGTTCTCTAAGGGCGCATCGCCAACACTCAGGTTGACTCAGCGCTGCCAACGTCCGCAGTTACACCGACTGCTGCACACGGGCGAGTCCTCCGGAACCGCTAAAACCAGTTATGCTGCGAAGAAATCGTCCTGGTCAAGTCCAGCGATCTTGCTTTTGGGTTTCATTCCGGTTTTCACGTTTGCCTTGGGGACATGGCAGCTACAACGCCTTCAGTGGAAGATTAACCTGATCGACGAACTAGAAGAAAAGCTACAACGCGACCCCATCTTACTTCCGAAACGAATAAAGTGCGAGCCCTCTCCTCTAGAACAGCGGGACTCTGAATCGCTGCCATTTCAAGCGTCTCCGTAATACCAGAATTTGCTTTTCGCCAAGTCTTGCTCCGAGGTCGTTGGGATCATGCTCACGCAATGGTACTGGGTCCCCGTGTTCGTGATGGTACCCATGGCTACCATGTCATCACTCCTTTGGTGAGGACAGACGGCTCTACTGTTCTGGTCGACCGTGGCTTCATCAGCAAGGATTTCGCCAACCGCTATGCGCGCGAAGAGGAGGGAGAAGTTCAGGTCCTAGGGATGCTCCGAACATCGCACAAACGTAATTCGTTTACTCCAGACAACCAGCCCGCAGAGGGTAAGTGGTACTGGGCAGACATTGATTCTATGGCCGAATTCGCGGGAGGAGAAGCTGCTGTGGTCCAGCCTGTCTTTATCGAGCAAATATTTGGTGAGTAACCGTGCATTGTAGGACGACGTCGAACTCACGGTTCGCAGATGGCCACGCAGGTGACGCAGCTACTTACCTTGGTAAAGGTATACCAGTTGGACGTTCAGCTACGGTTGATGTGCGCAATGCTCATCTGTCATACGTCATTACTTGGTACGCGAATTTACCGCTACCATGTGCGCTTCTGATTGTAGCTCAACAGGTATTCTTTATCAGTGTTTACTGCTGCGATGCTCGGGCGCGTCATATTAAAGCGGAGGGCACAACCAGGACGACCTATGCCCCGTCGATAAAGCAGATCATTGCTTGCGATGTGGCCTCCATACCAGCCGCTTCCGTAAACTCGCGTCATGATATCTCCCCGATTTGTAGGCCTGTCTAACGAATTGGCGGATTCCGCTGGACCGCAGCCCGATACAACTGAAAGTGATTGATATTCGTAAGAATGGTAAGTGGCAGGTTGTTCCCAAACATGGGTTGTCCTGCTCTTTGCGTTTTGCTTTGACAATGGTCTCTTTCTGTTAACTCGGACCATGGAAACACGCCACCTCAAAGGAGAGCAAAATATAAAAGGAGAGTCGGTGGGCTGGGCAGTTCACTCAGCATTATTCGGCACCACCCATGCCTACTCGTAACAACTTCTACTTTCTGGGCTCACGCCACGTCCATTATTCTGAGCTTGGTTCCGGCTCACGAGATACGTCGATCGGCCCCGCACACCAAAGGGACAGTGGGATCGACAATCAAGATGGGGCTAAGCAAGGGCCGCGACCTCGCTTCAATTCTCAGCACCGTGCGACATTGGCTAACGCTGAGAGGCGCACTCCGACAGCAGCGGGGGCAGGGGCAGGTAGCCACCTTTTTTAGCGGAGCGGTGCAAGTACTGACACGGAGCATCTCAGACGGGGATAATAGGGAAGACATTAGACTACTTGAGCAAGATCGCTGCGCGTCGTCCCGGCGGCAATATCACACTCAAGCATCTACTCCTCTTTTTAGTCTGCCACGTACCGCAACTGCACAGGTTGCTGCAGCCGGTGTCAGGGCGAGAGCTCCGATTATCGCTTCGCAAGGCCACCCAGATTTATCCATCACCCTGGATGAATGTGAGCTGTGGTACTAAATAATAGGAGGACAAGTATTGATATTGTTCCTGTTAGATCTCGCGCTACCGTCAGAAGAGAGGCACCGGCTGCGGTCGCTTCTGCCTCCACTGATTCCGCTCGTCCCCAAGGAGAAGCCGAAGAGGACCTCGATTCTGCACCGTTTGAACCCTTTTCGTTGTACCAGGAACCCGTCTATACCAGCTAGTCACCGTGCCACCATCTTTGTTCCAAGCGAGAGCAACGGGCTTGCTCAACGTCGGACTCTCGTCCGCCGAGGGTCGTAGACTTGTAATATGAGTGCATTGATGCCATGGCGTGGGAAATCCGAGTGATAATGACCCATGTAGCTACACTTCGTCACGGTGCTCGCTCCAAAGTCTGATGGCAGAGCCAGACCCGACGGTCCAACCAGTGGCCCATACCCAAACCCAACCCGTCCGTATACGTTTTCCCGACCGTTTCCTCACCACGCGCACACATGGCAATTCCTCGAGGTCGTCTTCTATCAGCTTAGCCGCTGCACCCGCACAGCCCTTCCTGCAGTCAAGGTCACTCAGCAAGGCTACCATGGACGGTAGGCGACGCGTCCGCTCCTTGGTACTCGACCCCATGGCGCCGGACGGCACAATATCCAAGAACGCTTCCATAGGGCACCATGGTTCTCGCAGGAAGAAGAATCCTACCCTCAGCCAGAGCCCCGCCCTCTTACCACTTGAATCTGACCCATTTCTGTCTGACTTTGAACCAACCGCGTTCTCGGATGAATACGATCTTTGTGAGTTCCCCCATCATATTCTCTCAACAGCCTCTAAACTTGTGGATGGCCTTTCGACAGCTCATGAGGGCAAGTAAACACAGTCTGGTACAAACGTTCCCTGAACGGCTTTGACTCATCCAGATCCGAAAATATTGCAAGACGTCCAGCGTGCACTTCACCTTCAGTCACGGCGACGCGAGCGCATGTCGCAACAGCTGCATCCTACGTCTGAAGAAATGGCCCCCTCGACCGACACTGCCACGAATATGAGTGCTTCATACGCCTCTACGTCCGCGGTTCTACCTATCCCGCACTCATCTCCCCAGTATCTGCAGGCAGCCAACCCGCCGTCGGAGGTGGACTTCAGCCCATCCACTCGGTCCGTGCCTCTCCATCCCGTCCCCCTCTCCTCCAACGGTGGGGCAACCTTGGACTGGACAGGATCCCACCCCGAAGATGACAAACTGGATCGACGCTGGTCAATCTCGAGAGGTAAACGGAAGGCCAAAGAACCTTCCAGTAAGCCCGTTATCGAGAAACAAGAAGCGCTCTTCGCAGGTCCGTCACTAATATTCTAGTTTAGTGTGTTGTAATGTTTCTCGGCTCCAGATAGAGTTTCCAGGATCAGAGCTGAGGCGGCACCACCGACAGTTCGCAAGGCAGCCATTGTTAGCGAACAACTAGGCCGACGATATAACATCCTACATGCCTCTATAGCTAGTGGGAATCCTGTGGGTCTTACGGAAATAGCTCGCTGGCATGTTGGCTTGGGGGCGGAGACGCGGGCATGGCTGGATGATGCTGAACCTCTGACCTGGCTGAAGCACTTGCTCGACCGACAGGGGAAACGGCGGTCACAATGGCACGTGTCCGCACTCGTCGTAGAGGAGTACATCAAGTTCAAGAAAGGTGCCGCTTCATCGACACCTCCACCGCAGTCATCTGCTGTGTCCTCTTCGCTCGAAACACCCCCATCCCAATACCGTGCCAAATTCCCTGCGAGACAAATCTCTAGGCCTCCATCGGATTCTTCACCTGGCACCTCTCTCAGTCGAGTTCGTTCCTCAGATGGCCGTGCATCCTTTGGCCCTGTAGTTGCCAACTCGTACGACTCTCTTGGTAACTCACAACGCAACGAAGGGAAAGGGAAAGGTCGAGAGTGGCGACGTTCTATTCCTACTTTCTTCGATCTGGCTAGCGCCGTTGGTACACCTTCACCTTCACCATACCGTCACCGCAATTCTTCTGGAGGATTGTCGCCGACGAGTAGTCGTCTCAACTTCCCTGACATTATGCATCGTTTCCGTCGGCAGCCGGCAGAAAGCGAAGAAGGTTCTTCATCACCGTTTGGTTCCCAGTCCGAAAACCAGAACGACTCCGCGCCGAGTAGACGCCGCAAAAAGAGCAGGCGGAAGGAGGAATCTCCTCCTGACCAGTTACAATCACCGCAGGAAACAGCTGTCGAGATCAATGCTTCAAACAATATACATGAGACGAATACCAGTGCTGCTCACCCAGCTGATTTTACCTCTACCCCGGCCACCCCAAGTCATCGCGACCAAGAACTTGCGGTACTTCCAGAAGAGACCCATCCAGATATCACTCTCTTACAGCCTCTACCTCTCCTGCGCAGGCGTTCCTACCGTAGTATTTCATTGCCTAACAAATCAGGTGCTCACCGAAACCTGCCGACATCCCACGAGGTGCTTGACGAGGGAGATCAACTTGAAACTGAGTATGAGCTAAGATCAAGGTATATATATTTTATGCGTTCTTTTGCATGGTTATCATCTGACACAGCCACAGGACATTGGAGGAACTGAAGAACCATAACCACAGGCTTCGCCACCGAATGCAGCGAGTTGCCATCAATGTCCGGGAATATGAACTGGTCTGTTCTAGCGTGATGCCATCACTAGGTATCGCGTATCGTGGTCTCCCTATGGAGGTACTGGATGCTTTGAGCCACGATCCTTCAGCCGTAACCAGTGGGACCCGTAAACGCCATGGTTGGAGGGTTGTCGAGGATATACATGCGCGGGTACTTCGACAACGCGAGATTATCACAAAGTTTCTCTCTGGAACGAAGGCCGATGCCAGTGCGGCTTCCATGCCCGAAAATATCCTAGATAACCCGATTTCTACCCTTATGGAGAAACTGCAAGCACTCGAAAGAGAGCGAGAACCGCTACAAGAACAGGCTGACGAAGTGTCACGGATTCTTGCGGAAGTTAGAGCTTCCCATTCAAATGTCAAAGAAGAGTACAACGATGCGCTGTCTTATACATCCGTCGTTTATCCAGAGGTTCACCCTGTCCGCCCTTTGTGTTCACCACACTGACCTCGCGAGTTTTCAGCTTTCGCAAATTGTCGCATTAGAGGAGAGTTACAAAGATCAGTATCAGCAAGTTTGGGAACTCGGCATGGATGCTCTGACTGTCATCCTTGATACGTTTGCGCCTTTCTGGAGAAGCTATGGCAAAAACATAGGCGAAGATATGCAGGATTTCATAATTATTCCCTGGTACAGGAATGAGTTCACAGGGGAATCCAAGCGCTACCCGATACAATCTCTTCCTCGTCGTTCTTTCCGTCATTGGGTCGCACTTTCATGCCTCAGTTCGCTCATTTTCTTTGCCACTTTTTTGCAAGCGCGGGCTGCGATGTCATCCGCTTGGCATTATCGACTCTTGTGGATTGAGAACCAGGCATTCCGTTGGACAATCATGCCCTTCTTCTGGGTGGTAATACTCATTCAATGGGTTGCACTTACCTTTGAAATTTGCTTCGTCCTGTTGCACATTGCTGTCGTTGCATGGTGGTTAGGATGGTTTGTTGGGTTATGTACGTGAATTATAATCGAGGTTCCGGCCATTGTTTCGTTGTTGTCTGCAGCATCCACGTATACTATTATTATCTATATCCTGCCAATCATTCACTCTTTTAATCCCTCTTCTCGAGCTTCGGCCTGGGGGGGCGGAGTCTCTACGGGTTTTAACACAGGTTGGGTCGATGGCGTGTTCAAGGTTGTGGCTTCCGTGGCTGCTTGAGAGGTTTCTCCGATTCTCCCGCTTTCTACGCAAGGCCGACAGTATCCTGGGTGTACAATCAATCCGACAGCCAAGCATGTGGTGGCCCTCGACTCACTTCCTCCCACAATAAGCGGTACGTTGGCCTGGCCACATGTAAAACAAGCGATCTTCGGGGGAGCAACCTGGCTCTTGGGTTGCGTTTGCCGCCTGCGCTTTGGCGTCGGGGAACCTGGAAGGTCTTGGGCAGACTTGCGTGGTGCGGGTCTCCGTTTCGGTCTTCCACTTTCTGTGGAAGGTTTGATTAGTTTCATGGGGTATGACGGCAGGGCAGCCTAAGACAGCTATATCAGTACCATTCGACATATTATATTCGCATGCGTACGTTCTGTATCTGAGTGAGTTGCGAACCCTCGGGAAGTCGGTAGGCCAAGTATTGCTGTTCAGGGGGTTTCTGCGAGAACGAGAGAGTAAGGCAAACGGGGCCAGTGAGAAGAAGCAGCACTCAATACAATTTCCGAGAGGACTTTTCGATTTTCTTCCATTTTTTCCTTGGATCCAACCCAACGCGAAAAGGTGTCCCAGACATATGAGCTGGCCATCTTGAAATGGAATTCAACGACCTGCTTGGGAGGTATCTCCTGCGGGGCACCCGTTTCAGACGTGGAGGGGTCTTGTGGTGGTGTCCTGCTAGGGAACGGGATGATAGTAGAGACCGTGAGATCCCCGAATGACCCATAATCTTTGAGGGCAGGAACAAATTCGCAAGTGGCGGGTCCACGGGGAAATATCCAGCGATCTGAAGGAGTGTCTCGGAACTCTATGACGATGTCAAACTCCTTGAGAGGTGCTTGGTATAAGTATTGCGGCGCAGTCGCGGTTGTTGTTGTTGGAAGAGGTGTACTCGACGTGTCGGCCGCAGGTGCGCCTGCTTGAGAGGCAGTGGCAGTAGCGGAAACACTAGTGGTGGAAGAAGTTGTTAGGGGTTGGATGAGAAGACCGAGAGACCTCAATTGATCCGGTGTAGCCCGTCCAGACGCAGCAAGTTGTAAAAGGGTTGCAAGGGTTGGATTTGATGTCGCTGCGGTATTGACCTGAGAGATCAGACCAGGAGGTAACGTGGGTGAGGAAGAGGATAATGACGACAACAGCGCATTAGATGCCCCGGTAGGTGCGGGCGATGAGGATGAGGAGGTCTGAGGCTGGTGAACAGCTTGCGATAGCGGGTTTCCTGGCACTGACTGGTACACGAATGTCGTTGGTTGGGAAACTGTCACGGGAAGCGGGCGATAATGGACTTCGAACACCGTCGTGTCCATGAAGAAGTGGGGGCCGATTTGGAGAGTACACCTGCCGCGGTTATAGATGGTGTGTGGAGGTGGCACAACATCGGGTTGTTTTCCTCCTCTTCCGCGACTGGAGAACTTTGGAAACATTCCACGAAGCCATTTATCCCTCGCTGCGATGATGGTGGTGAGCGACGGTCATGCTCTAGCGACTGGCTGGTCTAACATTGTTTCAGCGATTGCAAGATCACAAAGCTAAGCGAGGTTTGAATCAGACCGATCATACGTGAAAGACTAAATGGCTAGTCACCTTTCTGCAGGTGTTTTCAGATCAGGGGGTTCGCTGTCGCTGCCACCGACCTCCCAGTCCGGAACGTCGCCGACGGGCAGCTTGAGTGCTTGACCGCGATTCATAAGGGGCGCTTTATTTGGCTGTGTTACATTCAACACATCTCTCCTGAGCCTTGCTGTCATGAGCACGCGTGTCCGTGAGTATTTCTAGCTTGCCATCCTGATCGAAAGTGACCAACATAACATTCAGAGAAGGGTAGCACCGTGTTTCGTCCAGTCACCAAAGCGCGACCCCGCGGCCCCGAGAGCACTTCAACACAACCATCAGTACCACAACCTCCACCCGAGCTTCAGAAGACTCCGCTTTCACTCCCTTCCGATAACATTTCCGCTGTCCCTATTCCCCCTCCATCATCTATAATTCACCACACAGCACCTATAGCCATCGCAGATACGACTAAGCGGGGTGTGCCGATCGCCATACCCTCTTCTGGGGTCACTCCATTAGCACAGACAGCAGAATCTCGACCACCGTCTATTGTCGTCGAAACTACTGCATCTACGGGTCCTTCCAATGCGGAAGTTTTTATCGTTGATCAATTTCTCTCTCAAAGCAAAGGGAGGCCGCGGTCGGAATCGCTGACCACCACATCTCCAAAGAAGCCCAGAAAGGTGCGGCGACCGACAACTCCAGCTTTTGGTGCGGATGCAGACCCCGGAGAGGATCTGGATCCAACGTCTGTCACTATGGCTGCCTTGTGCGAGGACACGGGCCAGGGTCGCGTAAGCAGCAAGGCAGCACAGATTCTTGACAATCATCTTGCCTGGAAGAAGTCCAACAAAGACAAACGAATGAGGATGAAGACATTGATGGAGGCGAAAAAGTACGGAAGAAATGAGGATGGTGATGCCACTCAAGCGAGACGCCCGGAGGCTGGATCTGAACAGATCACAACTACCGATGTATCACCCGGGGAACCATCCACGCAGCCAATTCCTGGGCATCCTTTAGCCATCGAGGACACCTCTGGACAAGGATTTGACTACTCCCAAAACGTTGCCACCAGTCGCTACAATGTTCAAGTCCGAATCGGTCCTAATGGAGAGACTATCGTTGATGAAGAGTCCTTGTTTGTTGATCGCAATGCTGAAGAAGACACCACAGAGTACACCCATGTCGAGGAGTCTGATGTCACAAAGTTTATCAATTCCGCCACGTACTCAAAGCGCTTTCGCGGGTCACGCTGGAGTGCCGAGGAAACCGAGTTATTCTACGATGTAAGCTGTTTCTGTATGACCGCCTACGTCGAGTCTGACGCTCTTTCAGGCTTTGTCACAATTTGGTGAAAATTACGAGCTCATTTCATACGTACTACCTGGTCGGGACCGTAAGGCATGTAAGAACAAATTCAAAACTGAAGACAAAAAAAATCCCCAGCGGATCAATTACTGTTTGAACAATCGCAAGCCATATGGTAACGTGTACTGTCCGAAGGTCGGTAGACTTTTAACTCACGACCCAAACTCAGATATCCAAACCCTATCACGCCTGACCGGGAAGAACTTCAGTGGCCCTACCCCAGAGATCCGGGCGCCGGTAGCATTGTCATTAGCAGAGCCACAAAACAAACCGGAAGCCAGCAAACCTCCAGCTGCAAGACAGACCGTGGGCCCGTCATCGACTGCGGAGCATGTTGAAGAGGTGGTCGGAGACATCTCTAGTTTTGATCCAGAGCTCGAGTGAACAGTGCCCATGATGAACAGTGCCCATGATGTTTCTCTAGAAAAATTACCATCCTGATCCACTGTCTTCAGGACAGCGATCGTTGCCGGGGTAGCTCAGCTGGGAGAGCAACAGACTGAAGACCCTCGTCGTTTTCTGGAGGTCCCGTGTTCAATCCACGGTCCTGGCATTTCTTTTCCTGTTCCTTATTTACTCGAACTTGAAATATTGGGTCCACCGGAGACCCTCTGACATGACATCCCAGGGCTCAGAGGTGTTCGCCGCTGAAACGGCGAATCTCATGCGCTACATGTTTGGCAGCATGCATATTTCCAACACAAAGCGTCGGCGAGCATGCGACAAATAGACGCGGTCAGCTCAGGATATTAGTGATTTGTCGGTTCACTATTTCGATCATGGTAGCTAATTGAAGCAGCCTGGTATGTCATCGATGTCATCCCCGGTCCCCATGAGCCGGAACGCCGTTTGCTCAAGCTCGAGTGCCAATTCTAGTTGATCCGGATAACATTGGTAAATCCTTCACTTGACCTGGAGGCGCAGCTTCTTGTAGCTCTAATACGGAAGCACTAGCCTGAGAGCGATCAAGAAACAGGACCACGTGACGACCGCGTCCGCCCTATTTCAATCGCTCGCACTAGTACTGGTTGTCGTGGTATCTCATACTTTCAGACAACCCAAACATCGCTTCGATATAGTCATGCCTCCACGTCGTGCTACCGTTCCTGAAGAGAGTGTGCCTCCTAGTCGGCCCTCCAGCCCTCCAGCGATGGACGACATCGAAGAGGTAAGACATCAAGGTCTCGACACTGTCGCTATCTAACCTTTTCAGGCGCCCTTCTTTGACAACGTGGACGAGCTCCAACAACAGGTAGGATTATACCTGCTGAATTATCCCTTAAATTCTGACTGTTCTAGGGCATAAACGTGCAAGATATTCTTAAACTCAAGGTAAAGTAACACTTCGCTCTTCGGAACGTGCCTTATATCCCTCAGGGCGCTGCGGTTCACACTATCTCTGGAGTGGTGATGACGACGCGTCGACAGCTCCTCAAGATCAAAGTTAAAGTTTTGAATCTGTCATGATTTCCTGCTCATCGTTTCGCGTCGTAGGGCATGTCAGAAGCGAAAGTCGAAAAGATTAAGGTAAGATCCCGCATATATGCGCTCTAGGACATTCGAGTTCAATGTACTTCTCCTTAGGAAGCCGCGCAGAAAATTGCGGTAACCGATTCGTCTTTCATCACATGTTTTAGTGACTGATTCGCTTGTAGGGCTCTTCTTTCGCCACAGGGGTCGAAATGCAAGATCGTCGAAAGCGCGTCCTGGTTATCAGTACGGGCAGCAAATCCGTAGACGCCATTCTCGGAGGTACGGAGCTCATTCTTCCTCCTAAGGATGAGAATCCAAACTGTCCACAACAGGCGGCATCATGTCCCAGTCTATAACAGAAGGTGAATGTCTCCTGCCGATGGTCGTTGATCCAATAATCTTATTCAAGAAAGTATATGGCGAGTTTCGCACGGGAAAGACACAGATGGCGCATACAATGTGTGTTGTAGCTCAACTCCCACCTGAGTTAGGGGGTGCTTCAGGGAAAGTATGTCCGCTTCGCTTCGCTCAGACCCTTCCTTCACTGGTAATCATATTGACCTAGGTAGCGTACATCGACACTGAAGGTATGTAAGGATTGTGCCTCCCCCATTTTGTCGAGCCCATGGCATTCCAAGGGACTTTTCGTCCTGATCGTATTCGGTCGATTGCGGATCGCTTTGGCGTAGATGGGACGATGGCGTTGGAGAACATTCTTTACGGTGAGTCAGAATATTATCTACTCGACCATTGCTCGATATCTGCCTAAAGCCCGAGCATTCAATAGTGAACACCAGGTCACCACCCAGGTTTATCAGTTGTTCATTTTGCGTGCTCATGGTGAATCCGTAGATGGAACTGATCAATGAGTGCTCCCTTCGATTCGCTGAGGATAAGGACTTCAGGCTCTTGGTACGTCGTTCTTCCAAGGCAGAATGTGTTATCAAAGTTTGAATCATCGACAGATTGTCGATTCTATTATGGCTCTTTTTAGGGTCGACTACTCCGGCAGAGGAGAGTTGAGTGAAAGGCAGCAGAAGGTGCGAATATACTCAAAATTGGAAACAAGAGATACTCATACGTCTGCATCAACGTCGTAGCTTGCTCAGGTAATATTCGCCTGCGCTGAAGTACTGTGGATCGCCATAAT